>CAUYRH010048320.1:0-14091 GCA_963574655.1 Perodicticus potto | reverse complement strand
TTCTCGGCAATCATGTGGGGGACTTGTTTTAAAAGGTTTTTTTTTTTTTTTTTTTTTTTTTTTGGCTCCCGCGTCTCAAGCTGTCACCGTGTAGAGCGTGCTGTGCCATCACAGCACACAGCACCCTCCAACTTCTGGGCTCAAGCGAGTCTCTTGCCTCTGCCTCCCAAGTAGCTGGGACTACAGGCATCTGCCACAACGCCCAGCCATTTTTTGGTTGCAGCCACCATTGTTGTTTGGCGGGCCCCGGGCTGGATTCGAACCCGCCAGCTCAGGTGTACGTGGCTGGCGCCTTAGCCTGTTGAGCCACAGGCGCAGAGCCAAACAAAAAAAAAATCTTAAAACTATGTATAGCCATTTACCATCTATGTCTTTTATGCTATAGTTAACACATACTAAATATATACATTACAAGCCATATATATAATTTCTGCTTTAAAAAAAAAAAAAAAGTATTATGGCTCAGCACCTGTGGCTCAATGGGCTAAGGCACCAGCCACGTACACCTGAGCTGGCGGGTTCAAATCCAGCCCGGGCCTGCCAAACAACAATGATGGCTGCTACCAAAAAATGGCCGGGCGTTGTGGCGGGCCCCTGTAGTCCCAGCTACTTGGGAGGCGGAGGCAAGAGACTCGCTTGAGCCCAGGAATTGGAGGTTGCTGTGAGCTGTGATGCCACGGCACTCTACCCCGGGTGACAGCTTGAGGCTCTGTCTCAAAAAAAAAGTATTTTAAAGAAATAGGAAAATATATCCATATATTTACGATTTCTGACATTCATTCAGCCTGAAGAACTTCCTTTAGCATTTTTTGCAGCACAGGTCTTCTGTCAACGAATTGTTTTTCTCTGTTAAATTCTCCTTAAAGATCTTGTTCCACTGTTGTCTGGCCTCATGTGTTTCTGAGGACAAGTCTGTGGGATTCAAATGGTTGTTACCTTTTTTTTTTTTTTTTGAGACAGAGCCTCAAGCTGTCACCCTGGATAGAGTGCCGTGGCATCACAGCTCGCAGCAACCTCCAATTCCTGGGCTCAAGCGAGTCTCCTGCCACCGCCTCCCAAGTAGCTGGGACTACAGGTGCCTGCCACAACGCCTGGCCATTTTTTGGTTGCAGCCGTCGTTGTCTGGCGGGCCTGGGTTGGATTCGAACCCACCACCAGCTCAGGTGTACGTGGCTGGCGCCTTAGCCCATTGAGCCACAGGCGCCGAGCCAAGGGACATTTTTCTGTGTATTTATCTTGGAATTTGAACTTCATGGCTCTGTAAATCTATACCATTAATGAAATATGGGAGAATTCAGCCATTCTTTCTTTTCTTTCTTTTTTTTTTTTTGAGATAGAGTCTCACTTTGCTGTCCTCCCTAGAGTGCTGTGGCGTCGCTGTGGCATCACAGCTCACAGCCACTTCCAACTCTTGGGCTTAAGTGATTCTCTTGTCTCAGCCTCCCAAGTACCTGGGACTATAGGTGCGCCACACAATGGCTATTTTTACAAAGTCTCACTCTGGCTCTTGCTCAGGCTGGTCTCAAAGCTATGAGCTCAGGCGATCCACCCGCCTTGGCCTCCCAAGTGCTGGGATTACAGGCATAAACTACCACGCCTGGCTATTATTTCTAAATACCTTTTTCCCATCCCGTGTTTTCTCTCCTTTCCTGTGACTTCAATTACAAATATGCTAAATCTCTGCACAGTCACTTAAATCCCTAAGGATGTGTCTTTTTTTCTCTCCCTCCCCTCCACATTTCTCTCTGTTCGTCAGGTAATTTCTATAACATAGCTGGTCAGGGGAGAATCCTCTCAGCAAACTTGCCTATTGTAGGAGTCAGCATCTTGCCAGCATGGGCCTGCATTCACACCCACACTGTGCTCATTGACTAGAAGAGTCCTCAGAAAGCAAGGTCTAGATGTTAACCTGGTGGCTCCAGAGGGGGAGCCATGGAATTGTTCCCTACTGCATAAACCTGAGAGGCATATTTTCATGATTGCCACTGTATATTTTTCTGTTGCTTAAAGAGGATTATTTTTCTATTTTGATTAGGTGAATGCCAGTTCAGATCTTTAAAAAAACACAAGGAGAGGGAAAAATTTAGATTGAGTAGGTGTACTGTGCAGGATCAGTGACTCACCTTTGGGAGGCTGGGGCAGCCGTGCTCAAAGAACTCTTATTCTTTATGGCAGCAGGAAGTTCCTGGGCCAGTGCTCCTTTCCTAACTGGCCTGGTTATCCTCCTCAGGTTGCCAGAGCTCTAGCTGTGCCCTGCTTTATTTAGCATAGAAGTGTGCGTTAGCCCTTGCCCTATGTCCCACAGACAAATAGACCTTGACTAAACAAGTAAAAAAACTGTAATTCTGTAATTGCCTCTTTTTTGTAGCATTAAAGGCTGGAAGTAAGGAGGTTCACAATGAGCAGAAACTGACCTCCTTTCCATTCTCTTATGTGGGTGTAGTTCTACCAGCCTTCACTGGTCCACACTTGGGGATGTTAGTGGGTTTTGGCTGTGTGTCCATTTCATTTAACCCACGTTTTGATTTGGAGACAGCCACTTTCTTCCTTCTCTTTTCTAGTGTTAATACTGAGGTTCCTTATTACATTTCCATAGTCTCTTCAAATGAGAATTTACAAGAAGGGATTAAAGGCTCGGCGCCTGTGGCTCAGCGGGCTAAGGCGCCAGCCACGTACACCTGAGCTGGCGGGTTTGAATCCAGCCTGGGCCCGCCAAACAACAATGACGGCTGCAACCAAAAAATGGCCAGGCGTTGTGGCAGGGGCCTGTAGTCCCAGCTACTTGGGAGGCAGAGGCAGGAGACTCGCTTGAGCCCAGGAATTGGAGGTTGCTGTGAGCTGTGAAGCCACGGCACTCTCTCCAGGGTGACAGCTTGAGGCTCTGTCTCAAAAAAAAAGAAGGGATTAAAGGATTAAAGGCTTGGCGCCTTTGGCTCAAGCGGCTAAGGCACCAGCCACATTCACCTGAGCTGGCAAGTTCGAATCCAGCCCGGCCCACCAAACAATGACGGCTGCAACTAAAAAATAGCCGGGTGTTGTGGCGGGTGCCTGTAGTCCCAGCTACTTGGGAGGCAGAGGCAGGAGAATTGCTTGAGCCCAGGAATTGGAGGTTGCTGTGAGCTGTGAGGCCACAGCACTCTACTGAGGGGCACAGCTTGATGCTCTGTCTCGAAAAAAAAAAAAAATGGCTCAGCGTCTGTGGCTCAACAGGCTAAGGCGCCAGCCATGTACACCTGAGCTGGTAGATTCGAATCCAGCCTGGGCCCGCCAAACAACAATGACGGCTGCAACCATAAAATGGCCGGGCGTTGTGGCGGGCACCTGTAGTCCCAGCTACTTGGGAGGCAGAGGCAGGAGACTCGCTTGAGCCCAGGAATTGGAGGTTGCTGTGAGCTGTGATGACTTGAGGCTCTGTCTCAAAAAAAAAAAGAAAAGAAAAGAAAAGAAAATAGGAGTGTGGACCGGGTGTGGTGCTCACGCCTGTAATCCTAGCACTCTGGGAGGCCAAGGCAGTTGGTAGCTTGAGCTCTCAGGTTCAAGACCAGCCTGAGCAAAAAGTGAGAACCCCGTCTCTACTAAAAATAGAAAAACTGAGGCAAGAGGCTCGCTTGAGCCCAGGAGTTGGAGGTTGCTGTGAGCTATAATGCCACGGCATTCTACCCAGGGAGGGGATAGCTTAAGACTCTGTCTTAAAAAAAAAAAGCAACAATCCCTTACCCTATACACACCCCTATCTTTTTTTTCACAGTCTTATTACCAATTATCACACTACTTCTTTTTTTTTTTGAGACAGAGCCTCAAGCTGTCACCCTGGATGGAGTGCTATGGCATCACAGCTTACAGCAACCTCCAATTCCTGGGCTCAAGCGAGTCTCCTGCCTCTGCCTCCCAAGTAGCTGGGACTACAGGTACCCACAACAACGCCCGGCCATTTTTTTTAGGTTGCAGCCACCGTTGTTGTTTGGCAGGCCGGGGCTGGATTCGAACCTGCCAGCTCAGGTGTACGTGGCTGGTGCCTTAGCCCATTGAGCCACAGGCGCCGAGCCAACACACTACTTCTTTTAATTACTAAATATCTGTCACCCCTCATAGAGAAGAATAAGCTCTATCAGGTTAGAGGGTTTGGTCTGTTTTATTAGGGCCTGGTACATAGCAGATGATATACAAGTACTTGTTGAAGGAATGAATGTGTTAGTGTACCAATATGTATTTTATAAAACAACAAATAGGGTTCCAAATATATTCACCATTCCTCAGTGGATCACACAGTATATCCCGGGGGTGTATATGCCTACTTTGAAACATTTGCTTGTAGACATAAGTACACGGGTGCCTTTGGAGGTGATTGAGTAAAATGACTGGAAGTTACTATATATGTGTATGTATGTGTGTGTATATATATATATTTATTTATTTATTTTTTGAGACAGTCTCTGTTACCCAGGCTAAAGTGCTGTGGTGTCAGCCTAGTTCACAGCAACCTCAAACTCCTGGGCTTAAGCAATCCTTTTCCCTCAGCTTCCCAAGTAGATGGGACTACAGTAGAAAAATGCCCAGCTAATTTTCTATTTCTAGTAGATATAGGTCTCATTCTTGCTCAGGGTGTTCTGGAATTCCTAAACTCAAGCAACCTACCCGCCTCAGCCTTCCAGAGTGCTAGGATTACAGGCGTGAACCCCCTGGCCTGGAAGTTACTATTTAGCCAAAATAAAATCAGAAAGCAATTAAACTGTAAGCATGAATGGCAATTCTGTTGATCAGTTGTTTACCACCGGCCATCAAAAACACTACCTATTTCTGGCCAGCAGAGAGTGCTGTGCACTTACAAATGCAAGCAGAAGCCAGCAGGTGGATGAGACCTCTCAGTCCATGGGCAGAGAGGGGGCTGGTAATGGATCACCAACGGCCTAGGACGAGCCCCCTTATCTGGCCCCCTCACTGATACCTGAATCAGGGGAAGACAGATGACCTGGTGGAGCTGGCCTGGATTTGACTTGGCTCTGTTCTTTGTGATTCTTGAATTCTCCGTTTTCACTCTACAAGTCATGAATAAATCATTTGTAGGCTTGTTGATTATCCCATAACATTGTAACTTCTCTCTCAGCAGACAACTGGCAACCTCATCATTTGCTGTTTTTGTGTTTGTTTTTTTCACAACCTAGTCGTTTGGTGTTCTCTACTGGAGGAGTTTGAGCATCCTTGTGTATTCAACCATTGCTTTACTTTTGTGTTATCAAACAACGGTTGGGGGTGTATAGCTGTGTTTTATACATCTCTGGCCCATTTTTTTGTAGATGATTCCTGCATTGCTTTCTAAACGAAAATGCATACACTGCTGCTACGTTTCAGCTTGATCATTACTCCTGATCTGTGCTGCTCTTAGGCCAGGCAGACAAAAACAGGCCTCTGTCCACAGCCGGCATGTCAAAAACACAGAAACACGGCTCAGTGCCTGTGGCTCAACGGGCTAAGGTGCCAGACACATACACCTGAGATGGCAGGTTCGAATCCAGCCCGGGCCCACCAAACAACAATGACGGCTGCAACCAAAAAAAAAGTGGCCGGGCGTTGTGGCGGGCGCCTGCAGTCCCAGCTACGTGGGAGGCGGAGGCAGGAGTCTTGCTTGAGCCCAGGAATTGGGGGTTGCTGTGAGCTGTGATGCCATAGCACTCTATCCAGGGTGACAGCTTGAGGCTCTGTCTCAAAAAAAAAAAAAAAAGAAGACACTAATTGATTTTAAAACCCCACAAAGAGGCCAGTGCAGTGGCTCATGCCTGTGATCCTAGTACTCTGGGAGGCTAAGGTGGGTGGATTGCCTGAACTCAGGAGATAGAGACCAAACTGTGCAAGAGTGAGAACCCATCTCTACTAAAAATAGAAAAAGCCAGACAGGCATTGTGATGAGCGCCTAAGGTCCCAGCTACTTGGGAGGGAGGCAAGAGGATCACTGGGCCCAGGAGTTGGAGGTTGCTGTGAGTTATGATGCCGTGGCACTCAACTCAAGGTGGCAGAGTAAGAGTCTGTCTCAAAAAAATTTTTTTAGGTTTGGCGCCCATAGCTGAGTGGTTAGGGCACCGGCCACATACATGGGGGCTGGCAGGTTTGAACCTGGCCTGGGCCTGCTAAACAACAATGACAACTATAACAACAACAACAAAAATTGCTGGGGATTGTGGTGGGGTCTGTAGTCCCAGCTACTTGGGAGCCTGAGGCAAGAGAATCACTTAAGCCCAAGAGTTTGAGGTTGCTGTGAGCTGTGATGCCACGGCACTCTACTGGGGGCGACGTAGTGAGACTGTGTAATGAGACACCAAAAAAAAATTTTTTTTTAATTTTTTAAATTAAAAAACAATAAATAATGAAGACCTACAAAGAAGGCTATATTATTATCTTTATTTCATAGATGTGGAAACTAATGCACAGAGTACAGCCGAGGTCACCTGATCACAGAGTGGTAGACTAGGTGCTGGCCTTGGCAGTGTGGCTCTGGATTCTGTGAGCTTGACCATGGCCTGGCAGTGGGTGGTGGGGTCACTTGGAAGCAGGAGGGGTCAGTGCATGCTGGAGGGGTCTCTGCTATGTGAAAAGGCCAACATCCTCTGGCGTGGGTCTCCATCACTGATTTCCTGACTCAGCACTTTGTTCCTTTTTGGCCCAGCTTTCTTTCTTTAGGTTCCCCGAGCGCTGGCTCTTTGAAGTTGTGAGACCTGGTCACATTAACTGGGGCCTACAGGCAGTTCTGCCAGTGCCCTGTGTGCAGCCAAGGATGGCACTTTCTTCAGGTAAGAGTAGAGGCAGTTCCGAAGGGCGTGTACCGTGAGTCATTGTGCTGGGGCCTTCTCCAAGCCCAGATGCTCAGTGGGTGGGTGGCCAGGGCTGCATCTGTCCAGGGCCTCCAACCACAAAGGAAGGAAAATCGGAAATCTCCTCCCTGCTGGGAAGCTAATGAGAATCCATGTTAGCATTGGTGTTAGCATTACCTGGGTCCAGCCACACTTACCATCCTGTATGCTGTTTGCTAAACCCTGAGCTCCCTAAGGGTGGGGCCCGGTCTTTGTTTCCCCTGCTCTGAGGTGTCTGATGATCCATAGCTGCTCAGAAAATGTTGATTGAATGAATGAACTGTGGATGGGATTAGCCAGCTGCCCAGAAGCAGCCCATCTACTGGGATTAGGAGATTGTTTACCATGAGATTAAGATGCTAAGGGTGTAGTTTAGACTGATCGGGGCCTGGGTTCAACACCAGTGGAGGCCCCTGTCCCCACTGATATGACAATGTGTGTTTTGGCCTCACTTTCTCTTCTCAGAGGTCCTACTGTTTTGAAGGTAGGAATAGGAGGTAAGCGACAGCAAGGAGTCCCAGGCAGATGTACACCATGCATGCTGAGCCTCTGAACGGGGAGGGGGAGACACGGGGGCCCTCATTCTTTAGATCCTTCTCAGAAAAGTGAAACAAGTCTATCCCATCCTCATGGACGATTTTCCTAAAGGGAGCTCTGCTCTTTATACCCGGCTTCAGCCTCTGGGAGCCAGGACGCCGAGATGCAAAGATCACCTGGGAATGCCTCACGCTGGGCTGGGCCCCACTCTGGAAGGTCAGGACCTGTGGCCTCAAGGCCGCACAGATTCTTCAGATCCCCAAGTGCAGCCCTTCCAGCAAATCCAGACTTCACAGAACAAATCCTTTACTTGGTTCTGTAAAATCTGGATTTAGTCAAAAGGCCCCACTCGAAGATCCAGAAGGCTTTGTGTGGCCCTAAGGCCGCTAGCATCCCCACTTTCGACAAATTAAGAGGAAACCTAGACCGGGCGAGGTAGCTCACTCCTACAATCCTAGCACGCTGGAAAGCCTCGGAGGATGGGTGGCCTGATCTCAGGAGTTCCAGACCAGCCTGAGCAAGAGCAAGACCCCATCTCTAAAACTAGCCAGGCCTCATGGCAGGTGCCTGTAGTCCCAGCTACTTGAGAGGGTGAGGCAAGAGAATTGCCTGAGCCCAAGAGTTTGAGTTTGCTGTGAGTTATGACAATGCCACGGTATTGTCCCAAGGACAGAGAGTGAAACTCTATGAAAAAAAAAGAAAAAAGGCTCGGTGCCTATAGCTCTAGTGGCTAGGCACCAGCCACACACACCAGAGCTGGCGGATTTGAATCTAGCACAAGTCTGCCAAACAACAATTACAACTGCAACCAAAAAATAACTGGGCATTGTGGTGGGTGCCTATAGTCCCAGCTACTTGAGAGGCTTAGGCAAGAGAATTGCTTAAGCCCAAGAGATGGAGGTTGCTGTGAGCTGTAACGCCACAGCACTCTACCCAGGGCCATAGCTTGAAACTCTGTCTCAAAAAAATAAATAAAATAAAATAAATTTGACTCAGAGTCCATAGCACAGTGTTTATGGCACCAGGCACATTCACCGAGGTTGGCAGGTTTGAGCCCAGCCCAGACCAGCTAAACAACAATGATGACTGCAACAACCACAACAAAAATAGATCCCTTTGTAGCTCATAAGAGTGATGATGGGGTTTTCATTCGCATGCGTGAGATGTGCCTCCCACAAATCTTGTTATGATGTTGGCACATTACCCGTCTGATCTGAACTTAGGAAAAACAAACAAACAACAAAAATAGATCTTTTTGGCTTGGTGCCTGGGGCTCAACGGGCTAAGGCACCAGACACGTACATCTGAGCTGGCGGATTGGAATCCAGCCCGGGCCGGCCAAACAACAATGACGGCTGCAACCAAAAAATGGCCGGGCGTTGTGGCAGGTGCCTGTGGTCCCAGCTACTTGGGAGGCGGAGGCAGGAGACTCGCTTAAGCCCAGGAATTGGAGGTTGCTGTGAGCTGTGATGCCACAGCACTTTATCCAGGGTGACAGCTTGAGGCTCTGTCTCAAAAAAAAGAAAAAAACAAAGTGAGACTCTGTCTCTACAAAAAAAAAAAATAGGGGCAGTGCCTGTGGCTCAGAAGAGTAGAGCGCCAGCCCCATACACGGGAGGTGGCACGTTCAAACCCAGGTCTGGCCAAAAACTGCAAAAAAAAAAAAATAATAAATAAATAAATAAATAAATAAAATTAGAAAATAAATTAAAAAATTACCAAATATAGTGGTGTGCACCTATAGTCCCAGCTACTTGAGAGGCTGAGGCAGGAGGAGGGCTTGAGGACAAGATTTCTTTTCTTTATGTGTGTTTTTTTTTTTTTTTTTTTGAGACAGTCTTACTTGTTACCCTTGGTAGAGTGCTGTAGCGTCACAGCTCACAGCAACCTCAAACTCTTGGGCTTAAGCAATTCTCTTGCCTCAGCCTCTCAAGTAGCTGGAACTATAGGCTCCTGCCACAATGCCCAGCTACTTTTAGAGATGAAGTCTTGCTCTGGTTCGGGCTGGTCTCAAACCTGTGTGGTCAGGCAATCCACCCACCTTGGCCTCCCAAGTGCTGGGATTATAGGCGTGAGCCACCTCGCCCAACCCAAGGTCAGAAGTTCAAGGTTGCAGTGAGCTATGATGCACTCCAGTCTGGGCAACAAAGTGACATTGTGTCAAGAAAAAAGGAATTGATGGAGTGTTGCTTTTCATTATAAACCTAAGTTATTTGATTTTGTACCATAAATATGCTTTTAATCAAACACTGATACATACACACCCACGCAGGAGCAGTGTGCGTTTGCAAAAGGCTCTTTAGAAAACTCATCAGCTCCCACCAGGAACCTCTCAGAGCTCTAAGACCAAAGCGGCAGGCCAAATGCTCAAGGGAGGCTTAGGGTTGCATTGCAGAGGAAGCAAAAAGTGTTTCGAGGAGGTGTCAGGGCCGCTTGGTGTCTGGAGTGTCACATTCCCTAATGAATATGCAGGAAGGAGGTACAGCGGGTTGGTGGCTTCTCACCATAGTGGACGGCAAAAGCTCTGTTTCCTCCCCGTGACAGCTGAGCTATTGATAAAGTGCTGAAGTTTCTGGGAAGAGGATCTGCCCCAGCAGGTCAGGGCTTGTTATAGGCATTGCCAAATGACTCCATATTCATTATTCTGTATTTTGTTTACTTAGCCCACCTTTCCAATTATCTGTCAGAATTTGTAAATCCTCCCTCCCTGCCTTATCAGCCACTGGCTCTGCTCTGGAGATTAGGGAATACAGTAATGGCCCTCATTATCAATAACACAGCCTGCAGGGGTCCTCTCCCCTTAGTCAACTCTCCCTCTGCACGATACACTCAGAACTCACAACCTAGAAACATGATCCCATCTGAGCCTATAAAATTTTCCTTCTATGGTTGGCGCCTGTGGCTCAGTGGGCAGGGTGCTGGCCCCATATACGAGGGTGGCAGGTTAGAATCCGGCCAAACTGCAACAACAACAAAAATAAAATAGCCGGGCATTGTGGTGGGTTCCCGTAGTCCCAGCTACTCAGGAGGCTGAGGCAAGAGAATCACCTAAGCCCAAGAGCTGGAGGTTGCTGTGAGCTATGACTCCACAGCACTCTACCGAGGACAACAAAGTGAGACCCTGTCTCTAAAAAAATAAAATTTTCTGGCTTGGCGCCTGTGGCTCAACGGGCTAAGGTGCCAGCCATGTACACCTGAGCCGGCGGGTTAAAATCCAGCCTGGGCCGCCAAACAACAATGACGGCTGCAACCAAAAAATGGCCGGGCGTTGTGGTGGGCGCCTGTAGTCCCAAATACTTGGGAGGCAGAGGCAGGAGACTCGCTTGAGCCCAGGAACTGGGGGTTGCTGTGAGCTGTGATGCCACAGCACTCAATCCAGGGTTATAGTTTGAGGCTCTGTCTCAAAAATAAATAAATAAATAAATAAATAAATAAAATTTTCCTTCTAGGCTGGGCATGCCTATAATCCTCACAATCTGGGAGGTGGATTGCTTGAGCTTGTGAGGGTTCGAGATCAGCCTGAGCAAAAGCGAGACCCCGTCTCTACTAAAAATAGAAAAACTGAGGCAATAGCCAGGCGTTGTGGCGGGCATCTGTAGTCCCAGCTACTCGGGAGGCCAAGGCAAGAGAAAAGCCTCAGCCCAAGGAGTTAGAGGTTGCTGTGAGCTGTGATGCCACCGCACTCTACCGAGGGTTAATAAGTGAGACTCTGTCTCAAAAAAAAAACTGAGGCAAGAGGATTGCTTGAGCCCAAGAGTTGGAGGTTGCTGTGAGTTATGATGACATAGCACTCTACCCAGGGTGACAGCTTGAGATTCTGTCTCAAAAATAAATAAATGAATAAATAAAATTTTCCTTCTAGAGCAGAGTTTTCCTAAAGAAAAGCCAAGGGAATCATGTGAGGTCAGGTGCACTGTGTCTCCAAGGGAGAGGAAGAGGTTGAGGATGACTGTGCTGTCAGGTGAAAACCGGGTCCAGGAGGACAGTGTTGCCATATGCACATTGTCACGCGCCTGGGCTTTTACAAATTTAGGCTGTCTTGGAATTGCAGCAGTGCTTTGGGGAAACTGAACAAGGGTTAGGTGTCAGCACAGGCAGGACATTTCTCACTGTCCCCTTGCTAAGTATGTGTTTTTTTTCAACTTTAAAGTTATACATGTTGGTTACTAGTTTCCTTAATGAATATTGGCCTTAATCTTGTCTAAAATCTCATGTCTCAAATTTCCCATTTAAAATTTCTTGGCTTGGTGCCTGTAGCTCAGTAGTTAGGGTGCCGGCTACTAACACAGGGGCTGGTGGGTTCGAACCCAGCCAGGGCTAGCTAAACAATAATGACAACTACAACCAAAAAATAGCCAGGCGTTGTGGTGGGCACCTGTATTCCTAGCTCCTTGGGAAGCTGACACAAGAGAATCGCTTAAGCCCAAGACTTAGAGGGTGCTGTGGACAGTGACTCCACAGCACTCTACGGAGAGGGACATAGTGAGACTCTGTGTCAAAAATAAATAAGCTAGGCTCGGCACCTGTGGCTCAACGGGCTAAGGTGCCAGCCACATACACCTGAGCTGGCGGGTTCGAATCCAGCCCGGGCCTGCCAAACAACAATGACGGCTGCAACCAAAAAATGGCCGGGCATTGCGGTGGGCGCCTGTAGTCCCACCTACTTGGGAGACGGAGGCAGGAGACTCGCTTGAGCCCCGGAATTGGGGGTTTGTGTGAGCTGTGATGCCATGGCACTCTACCCAGGGTGACAGCTTGAGGCTTTGTCTCAAAAAATAACTAAATAAATAAATAAGTTGCATGTTTGTGCAGGGCCACAGATGTGGGTCTCTATTCTCTTTTTTTTTTTTTGTAGAGACAGAGTCTCACTTTATTGCCCTCGGTAGAGTGCTCTGATTGTCACAGCAACCTCCAACTCCTGGGCTTAGGCGATTCTCTTGCCTCAGCCTCCCGAGTAGCTGGACTACAGGCGCCCGCCACAACGCCCGGCTATTTTTCTGTTTTGCAGTTCAGCTGAGGCCGGGTTTGAACCTGCCACCTTTGGTATATGGGGCCGGCACCCTACTCGATGAGCCACAGGCGCCGCCCGTGGGTCTCTATTCTGTAGGATGGGGTTTGTTAAAGTTGTCAAGAATAAGGCCTACTTTAAGAGATACCAAGTGAAATTTAGAAGACGCTGAGGGGGTAAAACTGATTACTATGCTTGGAAACGCTTGGTGATACAGGATAAAAATAAATACAGAAGGGTAGTTCGTGTGACTAACAGGGACATCATTTGTCAGATTGCGTATGCCCGTATAGAAGGGGATATGATAGTGTGCACGGCTTATGCACATGAACTGCCAAAATACAGTGTGAAGGTTGGCCTGACAAATTACGCTGCAGCATGCTGCACCGGTCTGCTGCCGGCCCACAGGCTGCTCAACAGGTTTGGCATGGACAACATCTACGAAGGCCAAGTGGAGGTGACCGGCGATGAATACAACGTGGAAAAGCATTCCAAAGCATCCTGGCCAGCCTGGTGGTTTTACATGCTATTTGCATGCAGGCCTGGCCAGGACTACCACTGGCAATGAAGTTTTTGGGGCCATGAGGGAGCTGTGGATGGAGGCTTGTGTACCCCTCACAGTACCAAATGATTCCCTGGTTATGATTCTGAAAGCAAGGAATTGAATGCTGAAGAACATCGGAAACATATCGTGGGACAGAATGCTGCGGATTATACACCTTACCTAATGGAAGAAGATGCAGATGCTTACAAAAAACGTTCTCGCAATACATAGGGCGGCGCCTGTGGCTCAGGAAGTAGGGCGCCAGCCCCATGTACTGAAGGTGGCGGGTTCAAACGTAGCCCCGGCCGAACTGCAAAACAAAAAACTAGCCGGGCGTTCCGAGGGCGATAAAGTGAGACTCTCTCTACAAAAAAAAAATATATGTATAAAGAACACGTCACTCCACACATGATGGAGGAGATGTATAAGAAAGCTCACGTGGCTATACGAGATGGCCCAGTCCATGAGAAGCCCAAGAGAGAAGTTAAAAAGAAGAGATGGAACCGTCCCAAAATGTCCTTTGCCCAGAAGAAAGATCGGGTAGCTCAAAAGAAGGCAAGCTTCCTTAGAGCTCAGAAGGGAGCTGCTAAAAGCTAAACCAAACAGTAATTTTATATGAGTGTTTCATGATTTAAAACAATAAACTTATTAATTAAGCAAAAAATAAATAAATAAATAAATAAACAGGCTCAGTGCCTGTAGCTCAAGCAGCTAAGGCGCCAGTCACATGCACCAGAGCTGGCAGATTTGAATCCAGCCCAGGCCTGCCAAACAACGACAACTACAATGCCCACCCCACCTCACCCCTCCCCCCAAAAAAGGCAGCCGTTGTGGTGGGCACCTGTAGTCCCAGCTACTTGGGAGGCTGAGGCAAGAGAATTGCTTAAGCCCAGGAGTTGGAGGTTGCTCTAAGCTGTGATGTCACAGCGCTCTACCCAGGATGACAGCTTGAGGCTCTGTCTCAAAATAAATAAATAAATAAATAAATAAATAGACTCAGCGTCTATGGCTCAAGCAGCTAAGGCGCCAGCCACATCTACCTGAGCTGGTGGGTTTGAATCCAGCCCGGGCCCGCCAAACAACATTGACGGCTACAACCAAAAAATAGCCAGGCGTTGTGGCAGGTGTCTGTAGTCCCAGCTACTTGGGAGGTGGAGGCA
>CAUYRH010048319.1:0-12783 GCA_963574655.1 Perodicticus potto | reverse complement strand
ACACTTTAAATTGCTAACTTGGGCTAGGCAGAAGCTTTCCCAGGAAAGCGCTGTGGCTGGGATCACTCCTTGAGTGGCTAACCGCTTACCCCGTGTGCCAAAGCCAATCTCGCCCTATGCCCCTGAGGGCTAAGGCTACGAGGCGTCTCAGTTCCCGCCTTTAAGCTGCTCAGTCACTAGATTACTGGCTCCCGCCCAATGCCTGTTCTGCGGACCCTGAGGGTGGAGCTTGCCAGAGCAGTTCTCCCACAATGGCTCCACACAGCCCAGCACCAAATACTGGCAGCTCTTTCTGGCTCAGTGGCCTAGTCTGGGGCCCCAGGCAACACTCAAAAACCCCCCACACTCCTGCCCAGGTTCTCCCAAGGCAGTTCAACTGAGTGCCAAGTCCAAAAGAAACCCAAACAGCTCACAGGCAAGGCCTTTCCAGCCTGCAGTCCCACTGTTGCCCCACCCACAGCCGCTGACAGGATCAGACCGAATGAACAGACGCAACCACTTGCCCAGTCTCCGCCGCTTTTGCCTTCCTTAGGGTGTCTAGAAGCCTCACGCTGTCTCCCTGTGTCCCCAAGGGGAAGTTCCTGGGTAGATCCCACCTGCCAGAGATGCCTGAAGTCCTCTCTCCCCAGTTTTACCGTGCCCAGCCGCAAGGAAGCTGTTACTCGGCTGCCATCTTGCTCCCTAATTTTTCTGTTTTTAGTAGAGACAAGGGTCTTGCTCTTGCTCAGACTAGTCTCAAAATCCTGACCTCAGGCAATCCTCCCACCTAGGCCTCCCAGAGTACTAAGATTACCGAGGTGAGCCACCACTCCCAGCCTATTTTAATGAATTTTTAACCTTCTGCTCCCAATTCTTTTCCCC
Source organism: Perodicticus potto (assembly GCA_963574655.1). Lineage (NCBI taxonomy): Eukaryota > Metazoa > Chordata > Mammalia > Primates > Lorisidae > Perodicticus > Perodicticus potto. The sequence continues at coordinate 11,922 of CAUYRH010048319.1, read as the reverse complement.
ACCCCACTATCACTTCTTGTCTTGTCTAATACTATTATTAGTGATTAAGAGATAAACCAATAAAAAACTCTGTTGGTCTTTCCTTTCAAAAAATGTTGACAGCTTTTTCATCTTATTAACCAACATAATAGCACTTACTTAGATTTTTCTCTTATTTATTTGGTTGCATGGCTTAATGAGAGTTCTTTTGTATTATAGATTCAAGAAATTTTAATTTCTTTTCTAGGGTTAGTTATACTAATATTACATCTCCAAACAATGTTTTGGAATGAAGAGTAAATGAGTGTTATATTGTCTCAAATATTGCATCTCTAGGATTATAATTTTTTTATACAATAAGGACAACTTTCCTGATGATACTTCTTAAATAAAATTGTTTTTCCTTATAGTTACATAGACATATTACTCTATCATATTCTGGTTTTTTATGTCCCTAAATAAATTCTGAGGGAGGCCTGATTTTGTTTCCTTTGCAAAAAAACCTTTTTGTTATTTTTTTGTTTTCTTACTGAAGTGCAAGGACCACTTGTGCTTTATCTGTTTTATTTGGAGAAATATAGATACAGATTTCTTATCATTTTTTTCTCCTGGAACATGATAAACACTTTTAATCTGTGCTTTAGTCTTTAGGAAAAATTTCCACGACTATATCTTAATTATTTGCTCTGGTTCTGTCTTCTGACTAGATGAGAACTCTGTCACCTACCCTATACATCTGTTCTTTCTCTTCTCTGTACTCTGAGAAAGCGTCTAAAGGTGTCCTCCATGTCCTTGATTTAGTTTTGTACCATTTTAGTTCTGCTTTTTTGCTAGCTCCTGCATAGATGCTAATTCTGCAGATGCATTTTCTGCCTCTTACAGCTACCTCACTTTTGAGTCCCTCGTGTCGTTCCTTCATTCTCTTTTGTGGAGCTTTTGACCATCTTCTTGTTCATCTGTCCTTCTCTCTCAGAAACTATGACTTCTTATATTCTACTGAGGTGCAGAAGTTTTCTTAAATTTTCTTCTGAATCCTAAAACAGATCATTTTCAGAGAGACTTCTTCCAGAGCTCTCTTGGTCTCTAAGTACAGCTTCCACCCGCACCTCCATCTCCTTTGCCCTTGGCCTCTTGTTGGGTTTGAATCTCTTTTACTCACCACTGGAATAGCAATCCATTCCCACTCACTGTAGGCTAGTGGTCAGGATGTTTAGATACTCTTATCCTTGCCATCTGTCCACTTGAGTGGCTGAAGACAGCTTTACTAGCATCCCATCCCATAGAATTGGGACTAGGAAAATTCTAAAGGAAGAATTCACCTGTTTCCGTTCTATTTAACTGAATAGTGCCTATTCTAACCCTATGGCTATTTGTCTGCCACACTGAATATATGGATGGAAACAGGACACACTGCGGTTTACAGTGTGTCCTGCTGCTGGGATCTCTGCTCTCTCCCGCTATATTGACGTGAATTCAGTCGCTGCTTGTTCTGGTGATAAGATTCCTCTCTCTGACCGAAGAATATAATTTAAATTTTTGTCTCCATATAATTAATTAACACACATATTTATAGAAAGAAATAATTTTGTCCTATTAGACTATATATGATGTGAATATATATACACACACTGAGAAAAACCATGGTTATAGTCTGGAGTTAGGCATCATCAAAGCAAAATGCCTATTACAGAAGAGGATTCGTAAAAGTGCAGCTCTCTGGAGGGAGTCTATGAGGTGGAAGAAAATCTTATCCAGTTTCTCGGCATCACATTTTTAATCCAGTCCTACCTCTGTTGGCAATGAAGACCACTGCAACATTTTATGCAAAATCCATTGTTCTTCCCCCGGAGTGCATAGGTACCTAATATATATATGTATATATACACCTGTGAAGGTACAGACTTATATTTTTATAGACTATGTTACATAATTTATGATACAGAGTGAAAAGGCATTGAAAACCACCTGCAAGCTGCCTAAAATACTGTTCTGGATGTGTAGAAGTATAATTGCATGACATGTATCATAAAAGTCTAATGTGTAAAATTCTTTGAAGAAGTACCCACATTATTCTGTGTCAGATCTCTCTGTTAAAATAATAAATTGAAAAATATATTGGACAGTAGCTGATTTTAAATTCCACATCTCTAATCTGTTTGAGATCTCAGCCCTATTCGTAAGACCACAGAGTTTTCCTGGTATGTGGTCGTTCACTCCCAGCATCATTTGCGAATCCTAGAATAGGATAGCAATTGAGGGTGTGGAAGAGAAACGTGTGAGCTGTGGGGAGAACTGTGCAGTTAGTATCGAGTTTCAGCTGCGGGTTAGACTATGTGTGGCAGAAAAACAGGTGAGAAACATAAGCTGATGCCTGCAGCACCGGGGAAAAGAGCCAATGGTGGGCCAGAGCAAGTGCCATTGCTTCGGGTATGGAGGAACGAGGAACAGCCCCGTCCGTGTGGGCCCTCAGGGTGTCCTGTGGGATGCTTGCCTCCAAGATCAGAGTCGTTTTCAGTTAAGGATGAAGGATGAGGTAACTATGGGGTTATAGTAGGGGCAAAAAGAGAGACAAGGACCTTGCAGAGTGCTGGAAACTACAGACTGAGTGGAGCCAAGGAACCCAAAACTGAATCCAAAGCAGCTGGCTCCCGGGACCTCCCCGGCTATAGTTCCTCTTCTCATTCTGCTGCTCCACCTAGAGTGGCACTTGGTTCCATCCTCACTTTCCCCCCAAGTCTTCTCACTTTACTGTCCACAACCATGCCAGCTGGCCACATCCCCCTGCCCTGTCTCCTCTCCCTGCCTCATGGCTTCCAAATGCTCGTGGCCTCTGCTTCCTCATGACTCAGGTGTGCTTTGGTCCCTTCGAGGTCAAGACCTATTTGGAAGCTACTTCCAAGTCTCACTTCTGGCAGGGCAAACTGATTCATTCACTTGGTATGTGCGTATGTATATATGTATTTATATATTTATTTTCAGTTAAAATTCCCACAACAGGCCACCCAAATAACTCTGATCACCTCTTAAAATGTGTGTCACTGGGGAGTCTGGATACACTGCCTTTGGGCCACAGGCGCACCTTGATCCAGTTATACAATGTGACAGGAAGTCATGAGCACAAAATATGGCGTATGGCTGCCAGGAGCTACCCTTTCAGTTGGATCTGTGGTCAAGGCAGTTTTGCCTAGAAGAGGCTGTGGGTATGGTAAGAATAGTGTCTGATAGGATTGGTGGGACAGTGTTGGCCAGTGGGGAAGGGGACATGGCCCAAATATAGAAGCCTTTTTCTTTGTCCTTAAGATCTCAAGATCTGACTGGTAAGAGAGAACACATGTGACTCTATCAGTGAATGATGCTGAGTATCCAAGGTGCTGATCATGTTCTACTCCAGGGATCCAGGCTCATGGTGACCACTCCTGTTGCCTAGAGATGCCAGTCTAGGTTGTGGAGGTCCAGAGGAGCCTGGCCCACAGCTGGCCTGATGTGTTTGAGGTGTCTTTAAAGGCATGGTCTATGCTCTTGATGAAATTCTTTGAGCTAGAGACAAGAGATGACCAAGCAACATCAGTTGCTACAAAGGCATCATAAATGGCTTCTAAAGGCCATGTGTGGTGGTTCATGCCTGTAATCTTAGCACTCTGGGAGGCCAAGGCAGGTAGATTGCTTGAGCTCAGGAGTTTGAGACCAGCCTGACCAAGAGCAAGACCCTGTCTCTACTAAAAATAGAAAAACTAGTTGAGTATGATGGTAGGCATCTGTAGTCCCAGCTACCTGGGGGGCTGAGGCAAGAGGGTCACTTGAGACCAAGAGTTTGAGGTTGCTGTGAGCTATGATGTTGTGGCCCTCTACCCAAGGTGACGGAGTAAGACTCTGTCTTAAAAAAAACAAAAGGGTGGAAACCTTCTTTGACCCAGAGCAGGCTTTCACAGCCCCATCTCACAGATGGATTTCGAGGGCCAGGGAAGATAATCAGCAGAAACCTCATAGAGAGGAATGCAGCTTTGGTTCTGATCCTGGTCTCATGTCTGTTCTACCAACTCACAGCAGAGGCAGGGGAGCAAAACGCTTGTCTCCCAGAAAGGACTCTCTGGGGCTCCGTGAAAACAATGCCCTCAGCAATGCACACACTAAATTTTGTTCCAGTTTGCCTTTAAAATGTTTTATTTTCTCCCAATTCTCTTGGAGAAAGAGATAAAATCTGGGTAGGAAGCTGAGTATGTGGTTTTTCTTTCTGCTAAGAGAATTGATCTTCCTGAAAGCGTGTGTGGTCTCTTCTTAGGGAAGGCCAGGGACATTGCCGAGTAGGCACAATAGGAAACAGCAGAGTCATAAATTAATCATGGAGAGCCATCAGGAGGGCACCACCTGGACCACATGAGCTTTAACCCAACCTGGGAATATTCATGCCCAGTCCTTGGGGTTTGAAAGGTAATTTTTTAATATAGAAATAGGCAGGATTTCATTTAACTTTCCACTTGGTCTTTGAGGATCAATGGCTTTTGTTAATACGTGATGCTAACAAGTTGTGTGGTGTAGGACCATTGTGTGTGTGTTGTGTGGGTATAGGCCACAGCCCGCACACAACACTGTCTATTTAGCAGTGGGGGTCAGACCAGTAGGTTCTATTGCCTGGCCATGCCATTTAACTCCATGACCTTAGACAAACTAGTTACAGCATAGAGCCTCGGTTTGTCAGCTGTAAAATGGGGATATCACTTGTGCCTGCCTCATAGGGTTACTGTGAAGGTTAAAGGAGGCCTGGCATACAGTGGGCAGTCAGATGTCACCTATGATTAGTAAGTATGGGTGCATGGACCAGATCTTTTGCTTGTTCTTCATATCTAAACCGTGGCATCTGGGATTTGTGCCAATTGCTTGTCCCCAGAGCTTTGTAGTCAGTGGACATGTGAATGATTGCTGAGGTCCTACCCAGGTTCATGGCAGGCCATGCAAGGTCAAGGTCCTCAGCCAGTGGGCACTGCCCGGGCCAGCAGGCCAGGAGGCAGAGCTGGCACCTTTACTACTGGGCTTCTTGGCTGTCTTTGCACCTTTTCTCCTTTCCTGGTTGCTTACATATGTCATCGGATTAGGCCTATTATCCATAATGAAACACTCGGAGTGTTTAGCAACCCAGAAGCTATTGCAGTCCTTTGCTGAAGGACTCTGTTTTTATGAAATGAATCATTTCCAGGAGAAAACAAATGAAAGCTCCAACAGCCATATTCCTGGGCTGAGAGCAATAACCGTTTAAATAGCGAGAGCAAGCTCTCAGTGGTCCCAACCCCTTAAAAGGTTTTCCCGGGATAAATTGGTGCTTGCTAAGTGAGTTGCTTCTCTGCAAGGGCGTTAAGGGTGCTAGCTGTAATGAGCAAGGAGGCGGCAGGCGCTGGGACCACAAAGGCTCCTCTTTGTTAAAGAATCAGAGAAGTGGAAATTAAGAAAACAAAAATTTGACCAGGCTGTAAAAATGAAGAGATAGAAAAGGTGGCCTGAGTTTTGCTGTGCTGTGAGAAAGAGACAAGGCCTCTGTCCTGCAAGGGTCCAGAGGCCCAGGGGAGATGAGGCGTCAGGTTGGGCAGGCCTAGAGCCCTGGGCAGAACCACCAGAGGATGGATCACCCAGCAAAGCAGGGGCAGCTCTCCTGGAGGAGGCTTACCCACAGGGATGGGAATGTGAGGGAGTCACGGGGAGATGCCTACATCCTGAAAATTATCACTGGATATTTTTCTTTCCATATGTTGTACTGCTTTGGTTGCTCAGAGACCAGCCAATATATCAGCTTCTTGGTTTACAAAGTACACTAATGGCTAGTCCTTTAACATGCTTCTAGAAGTACGCTTCCTTTCCTTGAGAAACTTGATTAATAGACCAACATTGACCATAAATATGAGTAAGATGACAGGGCCAACATGACAGACTTTAAGGAGCATTTAAAATATCGAGGAACAAGCAACCTTCTCTTAAACAAGATCTGGGCAAAATACATCCTAGCAGTTTGCATTAAAGAGATTACATTGCTAATACTATTTTAAAGCTATTTGCTTTTCACTCAAGTGGTTCCAGGACCTCCTCAGACACTGAAATCCTCAGATGCTCAAGTTCCTTATATAAAAAGGCATAGTATTTGCATATAACCCAGGCATATCCTCCCATAAGCATTTCTAGATTCCTTATGCAGTTACGTGCCACATAATGACGTTTCTATCTGCAACAGACAGCATATCCAGCGAAGTTCCCTAAGATTACAGTGGAGCTGAAAAATTTCCATCTCCTAGTGATGTCATAGCCCTCATAATGTCATGGTGTAACCATTACTCACGTGTTTGTGGTGACGCTGGATTAAACAAACCTACTGCAAAATATGCTAAGGAGTACCTAGCTTTCCCATGGGGCGACCCTCCCAAAGGTAGCGTAAACCTTTAAGATAGAAAGCCAGGCATTTGACACATTAGATCTGACCTCAAGTGAAATGGTTGTTGTCTACTTTGGGGTCCTTGCATTTTTGAAATGTTTCCTACCTATTCTTATAGCAAAATAATAGTCAGTGTGACCTTGCTTGAGTGCCAGGTACAATCCCTACCTGCAATTTCATTTCCATAACTTTGTGGGGTGCTATTATCCTAATCCCCATTTAACAGATGAGGCTAGTGAGGCACAGAGAGACTTCATAAACCAATTAGAGAACCTGCACTCATGTAACTAGTGGTCAGTGTACCTAATAGAAAGATTCCTTTCTCTTCCCTTTCCTAAGAGGCTTTCACATAAAAACAAAGCTACCTAGGATGCATTTCCCATCATGTATCCCCATGATTAAGTGATGCATGACTGTAGTGCCTAATACAATGTAAATGGTATGTCAGTAGTTGTTATATTATATATTTTATTTGTATTTATTTATTGTTATGTTGTTTTTATTTAATATTTTCTGTCCCTAGTTGGTTGAATCTGTGGATGTGAAACCCACAGATATGGAAGGCCCTGACGGTATGTACATACTTTCAAAAGGGAGCCATAGACCACTGACAGGGTGAAGACAATTTCTGAGCCAGTTCCAAAGCAGCCTTCTGATCACTCTGCAGAAAGGGCCCAATGGGCCCAAACCCTTTCACCCTGATTGGAAAGACCATAAAGAGCTGATCCAAAACAAATATTCATATTGCCTGCTTTTTAAAGGTCCAGTCTAGTTTATGTCAGATGAATCTTATAGTAATACTTGCCATTTGTTTATTCAGCCAGCTAGCCAGCCATTCCTCCCACAAATATTTATCCAACACATATTTATTGAATATAAATAAATATGCGTGTGCTAGGCGCAGACCTAGGTGCTGAGAATCAAGAGGGATTCTTAGACAACTCTAACCTGATTCTCATCTCTGTTTGTGCCCTGCCTTAACCTCCAAATCCGTGTAGTGCTTCTTGTCACATTTGCTCTCACACCAAGCCAGGCAGATGATCTCCCAGTTACAGGGTGAGTGAGTGGAGCCCAAGAGTGATTAATGGCAATATGAACTATCCAGGGAAGTGGAGAATCAGAAGACAGAATTTTTACTCTTTTTCTCTATCTCCTCTTGTCCACCCAGTTGAATTTCTGATCTTTCTTTTGTTCGTTCGCCTCACCCCTCTAAATCCTTCCTATCCCTTCTCTCATCCCTTTAGGGTTGAGCTGTTGACTCAGGGTGACAAGTTGATAGAATCAACTCATCTGTGCTAATGGTTAGGAAGCTAATAATGGCTTCATGTTATCTTTATGTGCATTTGCTTCTACCCTGGCATGAGGCCATTAGCTTATCAGACAAATTCCCCACCTTTGGCTCCAGTAGATTCGGTGCTAGCTAGAGTTAGGAGCATGCCTGAACTAAAACTTCAGAACAAGAGAATCCCCGGACAATCAAATGAATTGACACAGTTTTTATTTTTTAGAAAACCATTATAAGCGGTTTCTCGAAGAGATGGGTGATGACAGCTTTGATCTTTCATTCAATGAAAACTTCCTGAAGTTAAAGGCCCTTCCTTAGCCCCAGTAGAACCCCACCCCATGTTAGGATTGACAGGCAGCCTGCTTGCCCACTCTCTGGGATCCTGCATTTGTCTTGCATTAAGTAAACCTATTTGAAGAATATATTCACAAGCAAGTAGGATGGGTATTTTTGATGGGGATCCAGGAAAGATGTAGTTTATTGGATTTTATCTAGCAACTTATTTGTTTCTGCCAGACGTTGATATGCAACCCTGATGCTGTAATTTCAGGCCTCAGAAGTATTAACGTTATAAACAACCTTTTTCGTTGCTTCATCTGCGAGTAGGAGCCTTAATTTATCACGTAGGTCATAGAGTTGCCGTTTCTCATCCACTTATAAAAAATAAAAAATTGCACAGCTATAAGGAATGCATCCCTTTTTTAAAAAATTCATTCTAAGGAATAAGAGAGAGAATTTTTTCTAAAACATCTTCATCCCCATGGAAATAGAAATCCTGCTTAATGGCTAGGGGCCCCTCCTGGGCTTTGATTAGGAAGGAATTACAAGAATGGGCTTTTCTTCTTTTACCGTTTGTCTTCTGGGCTCGTCAGACTTTAGGAAGAAAATCTTGTGTTTGGCACCCTCTGGGTCAGGCACCTTCTGGGACACAGATGTCTGTCTGCAAATCTTGTTGCCACAGGTGTGCTGTGAGGATATTCATTTATTCAGTGACTTGACAACGACTAGAGAATGAAGAAGGAGGGCAAGCGCCTTCTCTGTTTTTAACCTGAAATGATGCCCCCTTCTGTTGTGTTTAAAAATAATTCTTTTCAGGCTGGGTACCTGTAGCTCAGCAGCTAGGGCGCCAGCCACATACAACAGAGCCTGCGGGTTCGAACCCAGCCCGGGCCTACCAAACAACAATGACAATTAGAACAAAAAAAAAGCCAGGCATTGTGGTGGGTGCCTGTAGTTTCAGCTACTCAGGAGGCTGAGGCAAGAGAATTGCTTAAGCCCAAGAGTTTGAGGTTGCTGTGATGCCACAGTACTCTACCAAGGGCAATATAGTGAGACCCTGTCTCAAAATAATAATAATAATAATACTAATAATAATAATAATAATGATACTCTTCATAGTTTGGGGTATTTTTGTCTGATTATGAAAACAAAAAATGTCCTTTATGGAAAATTTGAATATATAAAATATAGGGGAAGGTAAAAATTACTTGTAATCCCACCAGATTACAAGAGACTTTGTCAGGATTCTGATTTACATTTACCCTATTCTCTCTTAATGCATTTATGTCATTCCCACAAAATTAGAATCTTCTTGTATTTTCTATTCTGTGACCTAATTTTTTTCACTTAACGCTATATATTTTTATTGTTATTTTAAAAATATATTTCGCATCTCTACACAAAGAGGCCATTGTAGTATTGTAGTACTGTGAGGGTGTGGCAATGACAGTTGGTGGGGGCCAGGGGAGCAGGCATTCAACAAATAATTGTACAAATAATTACTTGGTTACAACTGTGACAAAAGCTATAAAGGAGAAGGACAGGGGACCTTGGAGAAGTCAGGGCTATGGGTGCTGACTAGTCTGGGAAATTGAAAGACTTCCCTGAGGAAGGGGCATAAAGGCTGAGAGCTGAGTAATAGGCAAAGAGGCTGGGGGGAGAATTTAGGAAGATGAGTGCTCTGGAGGCCACAGAACAGTCAGTGTGGCTTAGAGAATGAGGGAATGGATGGAACAGGATGACACGGCACTGGTAGGCAGGAAATAGGTCACTTAGAGTCCCAGTTAAGGATGTGAGGTTTATGCTAAGAGCAATGGGAACCCATTAGAGGGTTGTACTCAGGGGTGTGACTTGATAAGAGTTACAGTTGTAAAGTATCATGCTGCTATGAGGAATGGGCATTATGGAGCAACCGTGAGAAGATGAGTTAGGAGGCTACCGTAGTGTCCTGACCTAGAAGAGCAGCACCAGTGCTTTGAAATAGTACAATGGTGGACATCATAGAAATAGGTGGACTCTACCTAGTTTTCTCTGTGTTTGAGGAGCATTTTGATAACATACAGTGTCTTATTGGAGATGGAAAGTGAAAAAGAAAGCAGCTTCAAGGCTGTTTCCTAGATTCTTTTCTTGTGTCTGAATAGAGGCACTAGATACTAAAAAGGCAAGCTCTGGATGAGGCTAGGCCTTCTGGGGGAAGATGGTGGACTCTGGTATAGACTTGTAAGCTGGGTGTCCCAGGGGAGTGGAGATGGCACGCAGGCTGCGCAGGACCAGAAGACAACACAGGGCACTGGGCTGAAGATGGACATTTGGGAGTCATCAGCATGTGGACGTGAAGATGTGAGCAGCTGAAAGTGTCTGGGACAAGAAGGTGGAGTGTGAGAGGAGGAGGTCTGCAATGGGGCCTGGACAGGGAGAGCCTCAGCTCTCTGCAGGAAGGTGGGTGCATCTGGGGCTGGAGACCTTGTCTCTCTCACTCCAGCATATCTGAATTCCTTCCAGACTCTTCTCTCTCTGTTCTGTGAATCCCAATGACATGCTGGAGCCATGTGAGCTTACTAGTAAGTTTTCAGAAATTTTGCGAGCCAATTGTTTGAAATTAGCTAATTCGGAGCAATCACATGGGGAAACTGGCAAATGCTACAAATTTGGGCTTAAAAAATCATTTTTTCTTCTTCCTAGAGAGCTGGCTGTATGACATTTACCAGCACATCACTAGTGGTGGCTAACTCCCTTCTTTGCTTCTAGTGTGATTTTGTGGGTTATTTCCCTAGGAGTATGAGAGTAAGCATCATCTGTGAGCATTTTGATATCTCTCTGGAAAGTCTCTGATTTTCTTCTGACTTTACAGCAGGGGTCCTCAAACTTTTTAAACAGGGGGCCAGTTCAGTGTCCCTCAGACCGTCCCGCAGGCCGGACTATAGTTAAAAAAAAAAAAAAAAAAACTATGAACAAATTCGTATGCACACTCCACATATTTTATTTTGAAGTAAAAAAAAACAAAATGGGAACAAATACAATATTTAAAATGAAGAACAAATAAAGTTAAATCAACAAACTTACCAGTATTTCAATGGCAACTATGGGCCTGCTTTTGGCTAATGAGATGGTCAATGTCCGATTTCATATTTGTCACTGCTAGTCGTAACAAGTGATGCAAGTGTGCATCAGTTAGTCTAGATTTGGTGGAGATTTCAGATGTTTCATTCTGGAAAAAGTCTGCTCACAGACATAAGTGCTACCAAAGATGGTTGCCATTTTGAGTGCATGGTCCCTCAGATTAGGATTATGATTATGTCTCAGAGGGGAGAGATGCATAGAAATTAGGAAGGATGCTTGACTTGAATGCATCTTTCAGAGAGTCACCATTCTACAGTTCAGCAAGTTCCATTTGGTAAATTATATACACATTTTTTTCCTTTTTTTTTATTTCAAGATACTTTATTTTATTTTTTATTTTTTATTTTGTTTGAGATAGACCCTCAAGCCGTCACCCTGGATAGAGTGCCGTGGCATCACAGCTCACAGCAACCTCCCATTCCTGGGCTCAAGCGAGTCTCTTGTCTCCGCCTCCCAAGTAGCTGGGACTACAGGCGCACATCACAACACCCGGCCATTTTTTGGTTTCAGTCATCATTGTTGTTTGGCAGGTCCGGGCTGGATTCGAACCCGCCAGCTCAGGTGTACGTGGCTGGCACCTTGGCCCGTTGAGCCACAGGCGCCGAGCCCAAGATACTTTATTCTTAAAACAGGTCACAACACTAAGCTTTTGGCCCAGTCTGCCACTGTACAAGCTACAAATGCTTGCTGAGCAGCAGAGGGGTGCTCTTTCATAGCAAGTCTGAAAAGTGAATAAAAATCCATATAAAACAAATATTCAAAAAGTTTCCATAGGAACACAGATAAGTGTGACCCCATCTCCTAATCTTACATATTGCTGCATCTGTGCCAACCCTACTCTTACAAA
>CAUYRH010048318.1:0-12748 GCA_963574655.1 Perodicticus potto | reverse complement strand
CAAAGTAACAAATGTCAGCATTGGCGTTGATCCTGAATGTGAACGAGGCTTACCTATGGAAATCGACCAAGAAAATAATTTTAGCTGACAAAGAAGACATTTCTGAGTGATGGAATATTCAAAAGTTGTGTGATGGAATATCATTCTGGTGGCCATCTTTTTCTATGGAATTCCTCTGTATTTCTTCCTAAGTAATTACTTCAAAAAATTAAACTGAACTTTTTAAAAATGAAGCACAGAGATAGTTACCCAAAATAATTCTTTTTTTTTTTGTTTTTTTTTTTTTGCAGTTTTTGGCCAGGGTTGGGTTTGAACTCACCACCTGTGGCATATGGGACTGGCACCCTACTCCTTTGAGCCACAGGCGCCACCCCCAAAATAATTTGTATATAAAATCTTTGCTTTCCATCCTCAGTAACTAATGAGCATCTTCTGAGACATGAAGTCTTTCTTTTTTTTTTTTTTGAGACAGAGCCTCAAGCTGTTACCCGATAGAGTGCCATGGCATCACAGCTCACAGCAACCTCCAACTCCTGGGCTCAAGCGAGTCTCTTGCCTCTGCCTCCCAAGTAGCTGGGACTACAGGCGCCCGCCACAACTCCTGGCCATTTTTGGTTACAGCCAAGTTGTTCGGCGGGCCTGGGCTGGATTCAAACCTGCCAGCTCAAGTGTATGCAGCTGGCACCTTAGCTGCTTAAACCACAGGTGCCGAGCCTGTCTTGTTTGTTTTTAAAATAGCCACTTACAAAATGTCACAGACCCACAGTAGACTTGGCATTGAATTGGACACCTCTTTTTCACTGTGTCAAATCCACCTTTTGCATCTACGACCAGGCAACAGCTCCCAGGACTGCGTGCAGACCCTGCCTGACGATGCCTCGCCTCCAGTCAATGACAAGAGACTCCACCTGGTGCCCAAGTGTGTGCAGCCCAGAAGTGCAAGAGCATTAGCATTCTCGGGAAGTAATCTTTGTCCAGTAGGAGATGGCTGCTTGTGGATAATACTATCCACTATGCCTTCCATCTTCCTGTGGATAATCTTGTCATGCTGATTCTTCAGCTTCCTAGCCCGTTCTAGGGCAGCCTGCTTAATGCATTCTTGGTTGGGCTTCCCTTCCCTCCCCGCCTCTCTCCCCTTACCTTCCCCTGCTGCCTCCTTGATGTGTGTTTCCAATAAATTCATAGCTCACGTACCCTCTGTCACAGGGTCTGCTTTGTAGTGGACCCAGGTTTTAACAAAAATTGAGGATGGAAAGTCAACATCTCACCAACGAATGTCCTTAAAATAAAGTCCTTATCTTGGACTCATGGATTCCAAATATGACATGAAGAAATGTGAAAGTGGAAAAGTAGCAATGTATTCGCTGGACCACCCCAAAGGCATAAAAATCATGTTTCTGATGAATATCTAATGAAAATGATCCGGGTTAATGCCCACAATATTAAAGATGAATAAAAAGTAGGTCATCTGTTCTCTGCGATCTCATTTTATGTAAAATATATATTTATATTTATATGCTACAGTGACAGGAAAGAAAAATGCTAAAATTTCACTGTGATTATCTCTGGGTGGTGTAATGCGTGGTCTTTATTTTCTTTGTGCCTATGCCATACTCTACTTTTAAAATAGGGAATAAAAATTATAGCTATTAGAGGTGAACCTGAAGAGTCGTTTATTCCTTAAGTTTGCTTTTAATCCATAAAAGCAATGTTTCTGGCTGACGAGGCACAGTGGAATGCAGGCCTTTGTCTTTTTCACAGACCAAGCATCGGTGTAGATTGTGCTGAATTCAGGTGACAACCGAAGCCCCGAGATGGCTTCACCCTGCAGGGAGTGAGAGCTGGCACTGTGGTGAGGCCAAGTGCACGTGTATTGGTGGGAGGATGATATTAATCACAATAATGAGACGAAGAGCAAGAAGTGAGTGCTGACAGCGTGAAGGTGTTAGAGCACAGAGCTGGATACCGTCTCCAAGTCTGGATTTAATCCACATTTCTGTGAGGCATCCTGACAGCCCTTGGCATTATCCCCAGTTGGTGATGATTGATAAGGAGAAATGGGTAAAGCATCACAATTGCTTTACATATGGGTTAATTACGTGGCTGCCCCTATAGGGCCGTGGGAAGAGTGTGGGTAACCCCAAACTATGTCACTGATGCCTGAAATTCCATCATTATTACCTCTTTGTGATGAACTAAGCAGTACCTAGCACCACTGAGACCTTTAATGTCTACCTGGAAAAATTTTATACTATACCATTATCAGTCCTTATCATTTGCTCTCAAATATCAGCCTTTTCCTTCTTTGACAATAAAATAAGAGCAGGTTAAAAAGATAAAGAATAAAGAAAAGGGACAGTTTGACTTCAGACACTCTACAAGAGCAGGTAGAGTGCTAGAGAGAGAGTATAAAGGTTATGTACTAGCTGCCAAAATTATACTTGTGTATATCTCACATTAGCTGATGTCTATTTGACTGCAAAGTCCACATGGAGATGGTCCCCAGTTTTCCACCCTCCCTGTATTTGCTCCACTTTCCATGTAACTTTACAGTTGCATTCTCTTCGACCTAGTATGTGTAACAAAATTGACAGCCCTGACTTGCCCTCCTCTGTCACTGCCATGAAAAGAACATGCCCCCACTAGCCCAGCGATCCAAGAAAGATGAGAGAAGCTTGAAAAAGAGCCTCCCCACAGACTGAATCAGCTGGCCCCCACCTGACCTGCAGAAGCGAGGTCAGCAATAAGTGACTGCAGTTTCAGGCCACCAAGTCTGGAATGACTAATGACAGAGAGATGACTGACATAATGCTCTGTCTCTTTCTTTATCCTACTGAGAGAGGATCCCCGAGAAGGGTGAGGCCTGGGAGAACAGGTCTTCTCAAGGAGACCACAAGGATACACCTGCAGGGTCCTCTCCATGGTGACTCAGCTCTTGGGAATTTGTAAACTTAACTTCCTAGAACTTGGAAATTTCCACTTCTGTGAAATCCTGTAATTCTGTGGGGGCTGGAGTAGCATTTCCCGCTTGATTCAGACTGGCCAATGAGAAGGGTACCTGTGGGGTGGAACTTTTTGACTGTCAATAAAAAGGGAAAGGCGGGACAATGTAAAGACAGCCCTGTGTGTGACTGGAGCGATGGTTCCAGGGGACCAAGCAATACCAAGGAATGCTATACCCACCAGAAGCTAAGAAGAGGCAAGGAAGGGTTCTCTCCCACAGCCGCTGGAGTGCCCTGCTGACACCGTGATTTCTGCCTTCCAGCCTCTGGAAGATAAATTTCTGTTGTTTAAGCTGCCCAGGTTTTGCTACTTTCTTACCCCAGGACACCAGACTACTGTCCTTACTCTCCACTTGAGTTACATAGAGCCACTCCCACTTCCTTCATCCCCTTGGTCCCGCACACAAACAATTCACCTTTTCTGAAATTATTTTCTTTC
Organism: Perodicticus potto; assembly: GCA_963574655.1. NCBI lineage: Eukaryota > Metazoa > Chordata > Mammalia > Primates > Lorisidae > Perodicticus > Perodicticus potto. Next base: position 9,307 of record CAUYRH010048318.1, on the reverse strand, counting down.
TCTTCTTTAGCTATGTAATGGTCCATGTAACTGTGAAAACTTCGCAGAAAGCTCCTCTCTGAGGAGCCTGATCCCAGGCCCACGGGCAGTCCTCACTGCTCTGTGTCACCCTTAACTTTCTTCCTGAGGCTCCTGTAGTATTTGTCACACTATATAACTCACTGTTTGGGTAGCTTCCTCCTCCCCACAAGAGACTCCAAACTACTAGAGGGCAGGGACTCAGTGTTATTTCTCTCTGCTTAAATCTTTTATTTCTAGCAATGCTGTAGTTTCTGGCAGATATAGGTCTTTGAGAAGTATTTGCTGACTGACACACAGGCTTAAAGAATGAGGCTTTGCCAGGGGACCCTTGGATAGTGGGGAGAGGGCGTTCCATGGGGCTGAGAGAACATGTGCCTCTATTTGAATTCTTTATCCAGGGAGAGTCCACAGCAAAGATATGAATTAAGGGAGCTTCCAGTTCTAGTCCACACACTGACCATCCGTCATCCGCTGCCATCTTTGGAAGCCTATAAACTGAATGGAAAAGAATGAATAGAGCTGGGAGCCTCCTTTAACTACCCCACTTGAAGCACTCATATTAGAGAATAAACTCTTTAGAGGAACAGAGAAACGAGCAGGACCAAGCCAGAAGCAGGGGTTAGAATTTCTCTTGTTCTACTCGCTCATTGTGTGTGACTGTAGGTGAGTCCTTTTAAACGAGATATTATTTTCCTCATTTATAAGAATGAAAATGATGCTCTCTGCTTTATAAGGCAGATATTATAAGGATCAAAGATCTACACTATCTGAAAAAGATTGGAACATACTAGGTGTTCATAAATGCCAGCTTCCCTGCTTTAGGTCTAATCAGTTAATGAATCGACTCAGAATGGGGACGTTGCCTCTTTTGCAACATGGGCAAGTGATAAGAACATTCTGATCTTCAGATCAAACTAGTTTATCCTGCCATAATCACAGGAAAATATGTGAAAGTGATTAAAGGGGAGAAAATGTTGGTGCAAACCCTACAGCTCTGAAGAATTTGTGTCCCGTTCAGTGCTTTATATAGTTTCATAGATGAAAAACTTACAGAAATCAGAGTTAAAATCAAAGTGGACAGACTCTACATTCAAGCAATCGAAGAAGTTTCTTTCTGTAATGATACAAGTACAGTAACTTTTGGTTAAATTTTAGCAGGGTTCACAGCTTTTTAACTGTTGGATAAAAATCAAAGTATAGTACCTGAATTTAAGAAAGAATATAAATAATATATTTATAAATGCCAACAGTTTTGTAGTCTCATTTCATAACTATTACCTCATATTAGCAAATACATCTTACCATGGCTATTGAAGCACAACAACATTCCTTTCTTCTTTAAAACTGTTTCAATTTCCATTATTAAAGTCTGTTCAGAGGCACATTCTTGTTTCTGAAAATTGTAGTTCATGAAAACCATCTTCAAGCTGAGCATAATTATTGCCATAGCATCTGGCTCTTTCCTGTGTACATTTATTTTTATTTGTTATGAGACACTTTTTGTAAGTCAAATATAAATTCAGCCACAAGTTGGCAGGTAGGGAACATCGCTCTCCACAGAGCCGTGGGCCAACCTCTATTTGGAAGGGTTATACCATAAAGGGTCCTATATTGAGATTCTTCTTAGGTTTAAAAAGGGAGTAGAAACAGATAGAGCTTTGCCTTGTGGTGAATCCAAATATATGTAAAATATATTTCCCCTTGGAGATTTAAGTTTTACTGTGTGTAGCAAAGAGAATGGGAGTTTTAGTGCCTTTGCTAACCAAGTTCTCCTATTAAATTGTTTAAGTTACATATGAGAAAAATAAGTTAAGGAAATGCAATATATATAACTGACTTGTAGAGCATGCCTAATAAACACCTCTAAATCAGAAGGGCTCATAAAAATAACATTTTGAATCTTTTACTAAAAATATTAATGTGAAAACACTTAAAAAATTAATATACACAATACTGCCCTTTTTCCTGTCAGGAAGCTGCAAATGCTTCACTGATAGTCTCAGCCAACTTTTAACACATGCTGTGGGTCATGGAAAGCACAGAATTTTTTTTTTTTTTTCAGTTTCTGGCCAGAGCTGGGTTTGAACCTGCCACCTCTGGCGTATGGGGCCGGCGCCCTACTCCTTTGAGTCACAGGAGCCGCCTGGAAAGCACAGAATTTATTTTTCCTGATTTGTGTATGAGGAGATGAGATCGGAAGATCTGAGAGAGATTGAGTAGGTCCCCTCAGTGTAAAATCTCACATTGCAGGTTTAGGATTATACTTTTTTGAATTTTTTCACACAATGCATCTTATTTTATCCTAACCCAGAGATCTGGCTTTAACCTCTTTATGCCTCTTCCTGCCATCTCAGAGTCAAGTAGCTTCCTTGGTAAATCTGGCATTCATGCATCTCTTCCACTTATGAAGTAGATTGACTTCCTTCCCCAAATCTGCCCTCCGGCAGAAGCCATTCAGAATATGGGGGTTTCAGGCAATCTTCCTTCTCCCACAAACTGCTGTCTAGCAATCGGCCATTCCTCAGGTACTAAGCCAGATGGTATATAACTAGCTGAAAAGTACAGAAACCAAAGGCAAGAGTTGGATCTGATTACTTAACGATGTTAAGTAACAAAATTTTAACATTCAGTTTTAAAGACAGAATTGGATTTTATTAGTGATATATGAGTTGGGGATTATCCCTTCTAAAATTAGAGGGTGTTCCCCTGGGTATTACAGAACACATGGTTTTTATAAGGTAGCTTGACCAGAAACAAGAACATAGAATACAGGAAAGCAGTTGAGTTAATATCACGTTACTTTACTTGCAAGGTGTATAGCAGAGGGGCGGCCTTATTATGCTGCCTCAGGTTGCCTCAGCCCTTACTGATTGGTAGCTGTGCATCTCCTGTGTTTAGGAGAAACTAGTCTGACGATTATCCTTCTTCTTAAAGTTTCAGTTTAACACATAGCACTAAGCAGGAGAGAGGCCATTTTGGTTTGGTCTATTGGGGCCCATGCAGGGGCTCAGTCAAAAACAGTGGCCTCCAATGAACTTTGCTTAACAAAGTCCCAGGAAGTCTCGAGGTCTCTCCTTTCACAGAGTTGGGCATGTTTGCACTGATTCATCAAGTCTTGTGGATAATCAGGGCTCATTACTGGGAATGTAAAGATAAGAAAGAGACCTTATAATAAGATAGTATTGTAAATTTGGGGCTTATGTACCACATCCTCCCACCAGATAGGAAAAGGGTATAATGAGAAATTTTAAAAGAAATTTTGTGTGTGTGTGTGTAGTTCCAAACAAGGCAAGTTTCTCTTTGGGTTAGAAATGAAATAGAAATGTAAAAGAGGGGGCAGGCCTGAGAGATCGTCCTTCTGGCCTCCTGATAGTCTATTCAGAAATAGGCAAAGTCAGGCAGGAGCTCAGTTTATGTAGGACAGTTGGACTGGAAGTGCTCCCCAGTGGGGCAGAGTCCTGAGCCAGGCTCACTGCTTAAATCCCCCATTAGTGAAATGATGTGGAGAAGGATATTGTCAAGTGCTTTCTAGACTAGTGTTTTTATTAATATATAGCTATAGATCTATGGAAGCTGGAGGACATAGGCCCAGCATGGGGACCAAGAATGGAGCCACACTGGTGACCAGTTAAAACAAATCTTAAAGTCTCAAGGGAGGGCTGGAGTAGGAGAAGGGAAAGGATTAAAGAAAGGCAGCCGAAGAAGGAGACAGAGAAAGGGAGAAACAGAGAAATCTCTCTATTAAGATAAACCTGTGATCCAAAAATCCAAAGTACACTGAAAATAAAAGGAACTAGTAACAAGGAAGTCCAAAACGTCCACAAAAAGTGGATGAACGGGAGATGGTGCCGAGGAACAGCTTCCTTACAAGCGAGCACAGTGAGATGGGGAGCAAAGACTCCAGCCATCTCTGGCTGGTGGGATCTGTCCAGAAACATCCCTTTGGGGACACAGGGAGACAGTGAGAGACTTCTGGACCCCATGAGGAGGACAAAAACAGTGGAGCCTGGCAAGTGATTGTGTGCATTCATTTGGCAGAGGCAGCCTGCCACTGTAACTATAGCAGCAGCAAGATTGCAAACAGTAAAGGCCTTACCTGTGGGCTGTTTTACTTTTTTGGACTTGGGCACTCGATTGCACTACCTTCGGAGAACTTGGGTGAGAGTGTGGATGACTTTAAGCATTGTCTAGGGCCCCAGACTGAGCTGCTGAGTCAGAATGGAGCTAATATTGTTCGACTGTGGGCCATGGGCACAGCCACTGTGGGAGAACTGCCCCTGCAGGCTCCGCCCTCAGGGTCGCACATTGAGGATCAGGACCCCAGACCTTGGGTGAGTAATCTAGTGACTAAGCAGCCCAAAGGCAGGGACTGAGATGCTAGGGAAGGGCAGAGATTTCAGCGTTTGGCAGTAACAGGGCTGCCTTGCAGCCTTGGCTCTAAGGGGCATTGAGTGAGACCAGTTTTGACACGCTGGATAAGTGGGCAGCCACTTCCGGAGGGATCCCAGCGACAAGTGCTTTCCTGGGAAAGCTTCTGCTTAGCCAAGGTTAGCAGGTTAAAGTGTCTTTTAAGTGGGCCAAGGAGAGATTTAGGTTCTTAACTCTGCGAGATTTGAGAAATCAGCAGGGGCCTCCAGTGTCTATCTCCTACAGTCATATCAGCATTGTGATTAACATCTCATACCCCAGAAGATCACCTGTTGCCCAGACAATATTCAGCAAGATACGTATACTGATTTGTTTTGGGTTTAGGTTTTTTTTTTAATTTTTTTTTTTATTTCAACATTTTCCCTCTAGATTTTTCTTTTTCTTTCTTTTCATAATTCGTTATTCTAGTTTCAATATAATTTTCCATTGTTGCCTTCTTTAACAATTAGAACTTCATTTTTGCCAGTGTTTCCACCCCTATTGTTTGGTTTTCCCTTCAATTTTATCCAGTAATATTTTTTGTTTGTTTTGGTTATATTTATGGTATTTTTGTCTTTCCTCTCTACTTGGTGGAGGTGGGGTACTGTGTCTGAACAGGCTGGCAAAGAGCTACTGACCTCAAGGGAACCACCCAACCCAGCATCCCCAGAGATTAGGGTTTTTTTTATGGTTGGGTCAAAGTACTCAGAGTACACCTTTATTACTCATGTCTCCCCCTTTCTGTGCCTCTCTTCTTTTTATCAATATTCCCTTTTACTCACCTCCTCTCCTTTCTCTTTCTTTCTTTCTTTCTTTCTTTAATCTTTTTCCATTCTTGCTCATCAATCTTCTCATCCTTCTGGTCCTGTACCAAAAGGACTCATCAAAACCTTAGACCAGAGGCACAATAACTTAAAGAGCAAGAGAAAGTGAAAGGAAAATTAGAGCAAGGAAACAGATAAAAGAAAACACTCATGAAGAAGAATCAACAGAAAAACCCTGGCAACATGAAAAATCAGTCCAGAGCATCCCTCCCCCACCAAGGGACTGTGAGGTAGCTACTGCAGAGGATTACACCTATAAAGAAATGTTAGAAATGACAGAAGTGGGGTTTAAAATACAAATTATGAAAACAATGAAGGAAATTGCTGAGAAAGTGGAAAATAACCAAAAGAAAATCCAAAAACTTAATGAAATAAGAGATGAACTGTATGAAGAATATAGAAAGGATATAGCAGAGCTGAAGGAACTGAAACAGTCAATTAGGGAACTTAAAGATGCAATAGAAAGTATCAACAATAGATTAGACCATGCAGAAGAAAGAATCTCAGAAGTAGAGGACAAAGCTCTTGATATATTTCAGATAGTTAAAGAGGCAGAAAAGAAGAGAGAGAAAGCAGAATGTTCACTAACAGAACTATGGGACTTTATGAAGCATTCAAACATATAAGTTATAGATATCCCCGAAGGGGAAGAAGAATTCCCCAGGGGATTGGAAGCCATAGTAGAGAATATTATAAGTGAAAATTTCCCAAATATCACTAAAGATTCTGATACACTCCTTTCAGGGGGATATCAAACCCCAGGTCACCTCAACTCTAATAGAGCTTCTCCAAAACATATTGTGATGAACCTGCTCAAAATCAAGACAAAAGAAAAAATTTTACAAGCTGTAGGAGTAAGCACCAATTGACCTACAGGGGAAAATCCATCAGGGTAACTGCAGACTTCTCTAATGAAACTTTTGAAGCCAGAAGACAATGGTCTTCTACCTTTAATCTACTTAAACAATTTCCAGCCAAGAATTCTAGATCCTGCTAAGCTAAGCTTTAAAATTGACGGAGATCATATCATTTACTGATATACAAACATTGAGGAAATTCACCACAACAAGAGCAGCTCTACAGGCAATACTTCAACTTGTTCTACACACTGACCATCACAATGGATTAACAGCAAAGTAAGAACTCAGAAATTAAAGGACAGATCCTAACTTCCACAATGATGCAAAAGATAAAACTAAGCAATGGACTCTCACAAAATAAGATGAATAGAACACTACCACATTTATCAATTAGCTCAATAAATGTTAATGGCTTGAATTCCCCACTAAAGAGGCATAGATTGGCTGACTGGATTAAAAAACACAAGCTATCCATTTGTTGTCTAAGGGAAACACACATAGCTTCAAAAGACAAATTAAAACTTCCGAGTTAAGGGTTGAAAGACAATTTTTCAGGCAAATGGAATTCGGAAGTAAAGAGGAGTTGCAGTCTTATTTTCAGATACATGTGGATTTAAATCAACTAAAATCAAAAAAGACAAAGATAGTCACTTTACATTGGTTAAGGGGAAAATACAACAAGAAAACATTTCAATTGTAAAATTTATGCACCCCACTTAAATGCTCCTAGATTCTTGAAACAACCTTACTTAGTCTGAGTAATATGATATTCTATAACACCATAATAACAAGGGACTTTAACACTCCTCTCCCAGAGGTGGACAGATCCTCTAAACAGAAATTAAACAAAGATTAAGGGTCTTAAATGAGACTCTAGAACAACTGTGCTTCATAGATGCATATAGAACACTCCATCCCACAGATAAAGAATACACATCCTTCTCATCGGCCCATGGAACATTCCCCAAAATTGATTAGATCCTAGGACACAAAACAAACCTCAAAAGATCAAAAGAATTGAAATTTTACTTGTATCTTCTCAGACCACAAGGCGTTAAAAGTGGAACTCAACAAAAATGTTCAACTCCACACAAAGGCATGGAAATTAAACAACCTTATGCTGAATGACAGTTGGGTGCAGGAAGAAATTAAAAAGAAAATCATTAACTTCCTTGAGCATAACAGCAATGAAGACACAAGCTACTACCAAAACCTGTGGGATACAGAAAAAGAAGTCCTGAGAGGAAAATTTATTGCTTTAGAAGCCTGTATTCAAAACACAGAAAGAGAGAGCATCAAAAATCTCACAAGCCATCTTATGGAATTGGAAAAAGAAGCACATTCTAAGCCTAAACCTAGCATAAGAAAAGAAATATCCAAAATTAAATCAGAGATTAATGAAATTGAAAACAAATGAATCATTCAGAAAATTAATGAAACAAGGAGTGGGTTTTTGAAAAAATAAATAAAATTGATAAATGTTTGGCCAGACTAACTAGAAGTAAAAAAGTAAAATCTCTAGTAACCTCAATCAGAAATGATAAAGGGGAAATAACAACTGATGCCACAGAAATACAAGAGATTATCTCTGAATATTACCAGAAACTCTATGCCCAGAAATTTGACAATGTGAAGGAAATGGATCAATATTTGGAATCACACCCTTTCCCTAGACTTAGCCAGGAAGAAATAGAGTTCCTGAACAGACCAATTTCAAGCACTGAGATCAAAGAAACAATAAAAAATCTCCCCTGCAAAAAATTCCCTGTTCTGGATGGCTTAATACCTGAGTTCTATCAAACCTTCAAAGAATAGCTTATTCTCATACTGCAAAAATTATTCCAAAAAATTGAGGAGGAAGGATCTTCCCCAACACGTTCTACAAAGCAAACATCACCCTGATACCAAAACCTAGAAAAGACCTAATTAAAAAGGAGAATTTCAGGCTAATTTCACTAATGCATATAGATGCAAACATACTCAACAAAATCCTAGCCAATAGATTACAGCTTATCATCAAAAAAGTCATACATTATGATCAAGTAGGCTTCATCCCCGGGATACAAGGCTGGTTTAACATATGCAAGTCCATAAATGTTATTCACCATATCAACAGAAGCAAAAACAAAGACCAAAGATCCTCTCAATAGATGCAGAAAAAGCATTTGATAAAATCCAGCATCCTTTTCTAATTAGAACACTGAAGAGTATAGGCATATGTGGCACATTTCTTAAACTGATTGAAGCTATCTATGACAAACCCACGGCTAATATTTTACTGAATGGAGTAAAACTAAAAGCTTTTCCTCTTAGAACAGGAACCAGACAAGGTTGTCCCCTGTCACCATTACTATTCAACATAATGCTGGAAGTTCTAGCCAATACAATTAGGCAAGACAAGGAAATAAAGGGCATCCAAATGGGAGCAGATGAGGTCAAACTCTCCCTTTTTGCTGACAACATGATCTTATACTTAGAGAACCCCAAAGACTCAACCATAAGACTCCTGGAAGTCATCAGAAAATTCAGTAATGTCTCAGGATATAAAATCAATATCTACAAGTCAGTAGCCTTTGTATACGGCAATAACAGTCAAGATGAGAGGCTAATTAAGGACACAACTCCCTTCACTATAGCTTCAAAGATGATGAAATACCTAGGCATATAACTAACAAAGGAGGTGAAGGACCTCTATAAAGAAAATTATTAAATCCTAAGAAAGGAAACAGCAGAGTATATTAACAAATGGGAGAACATACCATGCTCATGGCTGGGAAGAATCAACATTGTTAAAATGTCTATACTTCCCAAGGCAATCTACCTATTTAATGCCATCCCTATTAAGATACCAATATCGTACTTTCAAGATTTGGAAAAAATGATTCTGCGTTTTATATGTAACCAGAAAAAACTCCGCATAGCTAAGGCAGTTCTTAGTAATAAAAACAAAGCTGGGGGCATCACCCTACCAGACTTTAGGCTGTACTACAAAGCCATAGTGGTCAAGATGGCATGGTACTGGCACAAAAATAGAGATATAGACATTTGGAATCGTATAGAAAACCAGGAAATGAAACTAACATCTTACAACCACCTAATCTTTGATAAACCAATCAAGAACATACCTTGGGGGAAACACTCCCTATTCAATAAATGGTGCTGGGAGAACTGGATATCCACATGTAAAAGACTGAA
>CAUYRH010048316.1:0-10676 GCA_963574655.1 Perodicticus potto | reverse complement strand
TGACTGATTAGCACACTATCTTGTTGACATGCAGTGCTATGCGTTTTGCAAAGCACTTTCACAGCTAATTGCTTTTTGTGATTCTCTCAACAACCCTATATAATGTTTTTTAAAATAAAAATATAGATGACAAAAGGGAAATTAAGAAATGTATGCAAGTTTCAAGGTTACTCAACTAGTTATGAGAGCTGCTTAAGTGTGATGCCCAGGTCATACCACGAGGCTGGGATGGTTCCCAATCTACCACATAAGATGCTGTGTTCATGTATTTTTTGTATTTAAAGCAAAATTCCACATTGAAAAGTGACTGTCAAGGCAATATACTACTCTTATTTCTGGCTCCAAGGATTTTTATAACAGAATAAAAGAAAATGTGTGAAGGAATTAAAAAAAAAAAAAAAGCTCCTGTCATGACAGGTACTGTGTATCTTTCTTTATCGCTTGGGTTCTGTATATTAAAGACACTGGTTACAATAATTCTTCTACTGAATCCATGAACTATGAACTGGTTATGACAAAAAGGATAATATTTACTAGGATGCCACAGGCAAATCTTACTTCACTGGGTGAGACAGACATGCAAATGTGACAAGGACACTGTGTTTTCAAGAACTGCATCTGTTCACAGTTCTTCTGGTGAGAGTTTATTAATATGTTTACTACCGCAGGAGATAGCCAAGTACTGTAATTCTGCTAACAGTTTGCTCAGACTCAGGGACAAGTTGACAGTATTTTCTCTGGTCAGTTTCAAGAAATGTTCACAAACAACTCTCAGAAAGGCCAACAGTAGGAAGATTTCAAATATCTGGGGAAATTGCACCATCCACAGTGAAAAATGAGAATTTTAATGAATGTGAAGATCAGTCACTGTTCCTTACAGAATCATAGATGTTGGGAAAGTTAAAGAGAAACTAAATAATAAATTTTCATCCCTAATTTTCAAACTAAAAAGGCCATGAGTAAGAGAGTGACTTGCCCAAGGTCTGACATTTAGTTACTGCTTTTAGAATCTAGGGAATGTGGCTCTAAGGGTTGTGCTCTTCCCACTACATTTAATTCCCTGTGTCAGTTTAAACATTGCTTATCCCAAACTGTCACAGTTAGGCTTTGTTTGGTGTGCACAGTGTTTAAAAAAATTAATTAGTTGCTAAAATTTAAAGATAGTTTAATCTGAAATTTAAAAAAATAAATAAATAAATATAGGGATAGTTTGTCTGTAATTTTTGATTTCTGTATTTTCTAACTTTTCTTGAAATAAGAGATCTGGCAACAGCAGGCCCACGTTCCCCTATGTCTGCAGCTGGCTGGAGATGATGCTAGTTCTTATTCGCTCAGCTTGCTGCCCGGACATCCTTTTAGCCTCATCTCTCTGTCCCCTGCGAGCATTAGGTTTGTGATCCCTGCTGCCCTCATTGTCTAGGATGAAATGGTTCTAGAAAAATAAATGTTATAACTAATTATACAGAAACATACTACATTCCAAACATGTCAGCTTTCCTATTAAGTAACAAAAATGAGAAATGTAAGTTCTAATCCATTGTTTGAATGCATTCTTTATATGGTTCTGAGTGACACTGAATTCATATAAATCGTAAATATGTTAACAAACTACTGAGTCAGAGGAGTTTTCTCATTGATTAGTCTCTGTTTGCCTTAAAACCAATTTAGCAATTGACTAAATTCAATTGTTTTGCCTTTTTATTTAATAAGCTTATGTGTATAAATACAGTTCATTATATTTTACTAAATAAAGCAAATATGCATTTCTGTTAACACTGGCAATCCAGCTTTTATTTCCTCAAGTTGTTTCATTATGTTCTCATTTTTGTTGGCAATCATTTTTATTTCATTTTATTTACAAATACAAAACGAAAGATTACCCATCTTTACAGCTGCTGAGGGAAATTATTTATTGCTCTAGATGCTGCCTACATGCTGTCAGAAAATAAGCACACCTCCCCAACCCTGAGATTCTGTTCCAACAAACACAAACACACACTGCTTAGGGATAGACTCTTTCAATGCGTATTTAAAATTTCAATCCAGGAGTTGGTGTTTGCAAAAGAAAGAATAATTAAGCTAACATGACATGTTAGGAACTGAGAATCATAATCTTAGAGTAACTTTAATTTTGGGTGAAATGATGTTCTCAGAAAAAAAAGTTTAATTGAAAATGAAAACAAAAGCATTCTTTCCTAAAAATTAAATAAAAATGTGTTCTTAGTCCTTTTGAATGCATTTAAAATATCAGAATTTAACATCCTTGCTAAATAAAAGGGTTAGACTACAAAACCTCCCTATGTGCCAATTATGTACAAGGGATTATACTAGAACGAAAAAATTCATCTGAGCATCACTCGTCCTGTTTATTAAATTCCATCCTCCTCAAAAAAAAATTTGGCATAACTCTGGAAGCAGTTATTCATGCATATGTTCATTCAACATTTTTTTAATAGATGAAATGCACCAGGCACTGTATTGGTTACCAGTAGTGCAGCATGAATAAGACAGGCCAGTTCCTACCTTTGTTGGAAGCTCAGCCTGGACCTCAGACAAATCTGTTCCTTCCCTTTCCTATCTCTTTCCTCAGCCAGCACTCAGCACCCCCCCCACACACTCTCTCACACCCACCACAATCATTGCCACCTGTCGTTTGTCCTTTACACCCACCCATACGTCTTCCCTGCCATAGCAGGTAAGACAGACAGCCGCTGGTGACACCAGACATCCCAGACATGCCTCTCTTTCAATCCCTAGTGTTTTCTTTTGGGGAAAAAGAACATGTAAATATATAGTGTTTCGGCAGTTGGATATTTGTCCTATTCTTTCTGTAAAACATTTCGGTAGAACATTAAAAAACAAATATAATAGCATATATTGTACCCAGTGTACACTGCATTTCCTAATGCCTCTTTGGATCTAAAAACTGTCTCTAAATCCTCTTTCCCTTTCTATTACCACAAATGTGAGAAATGAATTTCTATGTCTCCTGATATAAAATCTGTCAGGCCCAACGTTGTGTAGACAGCGTACAGAGAACTGTGTGTGGATCGGATATTTCCCTGCTGACAGATATCTGAGGATAAAATATAAGTTACAGAAAGTGAAAATTGATTGGTAAGAACTTGCTACCTACATAGAAAAATTAAATCTATTATATGATTTTGATATCTCATCATATAATTAAATTTATCCTATTATTGTTCAATCTGAAAATATGAGATAGGTAAACTATAATAATTCCTTCCCATACTTCCCCCAGTCATCCACAGAATGCAAATAATTAAAGAGCAGTTTGGGTCTTTATCACCGGGTGGATAATTTCACAATAGTTTAAGAAAAAAAACTGATACTTTCATTTCACAGTAAATCAGAACAAGTTAAGCATCCTGATGCACCTTACAAGGTACGATGCATGTCATCAGTAGCCCAACAAATTATGATTGTCTATAATTCAGGGGAATAGCAAGATTCTATAACTTATTTTCCTCTATTTAAGCAGAATTTAAAGAGTCTATATTAAGAAGCATGTCTTCCTCATCTTTTATCCCTTACACTCAGTAACTATCGAATTTAATTTAAATGTCAGAAGCAAGTCTTCAGTTTATTGAGATTTCGCTCAAAGACTGACACTGTCGCTAAACAAAATTAGAGATTTTTTTTGAAGTCCTATAAATGGTGCTCTCCATATATTATGTGGAACCTCCTTATCCTTTCAGTTAAAAGTAAGGCAAATTCATGTATTAATAATATAATGTACACAATGGCCCCCAAAATATGTCTGTGCCAACAGACTTTGCGGGGGACATGGTGTGTAAAAGACTTCAAGTCCTGGAGCACCACTCCCAGCAAGTTTAGTGATACCCCCAGATAGTTCTATAGTTATTTGGGGATCACTGGTGGGGATGAAGAAGCCCTGGGGTAAATACCAGATTCTTAAAACTGCTATGCCACAAAGTAATCACATGATTTTGAGCAGGATTCAGTCTGTAAATCCTTTCTTTATTCATCCTCCAAGAAGTCATAGAAAATACACTATTACATTCTATGTGTTTTAACTTCCTCATCTGCAAAATGAAGATTTTGGAATAGATGATCTGAAATCCCCTCAAACTCTAACTCTATCCTATAATCTACACTATAGTCATTCCACCTGCATTTGTCGTATATCACCTTATATAAAACAATCTGTGCATTTTTTTAAGCTTCCTATTGAATTGAAGTCAGTAAATACATATTGAAAACTATCATTACCAGTATACTGTAAGATCCAAATTCTGGAGATATGTTGGACAAAACCAGAATCTTGCTTGTTGTGCTAAATTCTCAATAAATATTTTTTGAGTCAATGAATTAAAAGAATGGATAGAAAAACAGAATTTTCTCAACCTGTTTGTTTCAACATGCTCAACTATCAAAGCCATGTACAAAAAATTTACCTTTTAAATAATGGATATAAAGAAAGGTTTATCTTAAGGCTAAAGGTGGATTATTGAAAACTATGCTGAGAAGAACTATGCTACTGAATCTTGGAGAATGGATACCATTATTGAATTGACAATGTCTAGACAGACATTTGTCATTTCTGTTGTAAACATAAAACCTTGGGTTTATTCATTCATAAAATATGTATTGCAAACCTTTTGAATGGAAGGTGCTGTTCTAGGCTCTGAAAATAGAGCAGTGTCCTATTAGTAGGTGAGACTATCAACAAGTATGTAAAGAATTGCATAAATGAGATAATTTCCAATAGTAGTAAATAGTATTAAGTAAATAAGGCAAATCAAGAGGATGAAATGTGAGAGATGAAGGGTAATATTTTAGATAGAGAAGAACTTTCTACCTAAAAACGCATTTGAACTAAGGCCTAAATAAAAAGCAGCAGCCAGCAATCACAAAATCTCATGATTGCAGATGCTGACGCGGATGTGGGGAGAAAGGAACACTTTTACACTGCTGGTGGGACTGCAAACTAATACAACCTTTTTGGAAGGAAGTATGGAGAAAGCTCAAGGAACTCAACCTAGACCTCCCATTTAATCCTGTAATCCCATTACTGGGCATCTATCCAGAAGAAAAAAAAAAAAACTTTTATTATAAAGACACCTGTACTGGGCTGTTTATCTCAGCCCAATTTATAATTGCTAAAATGTGGAAACAGCCAAAATGTCCTTCAACCCAGGAATGGATTGTTAGGCTATGGTATATGTATACCATGGAATATTACTCAGTCATCAAAAAAAATGGAGATTTTGCAGCATTTGTACTAACTTGAATGGAGGTGGAACACATTATTTTTAGTGAAACATCACAGGAATGGAGAAGCATGAATCCTATGTATTCAACTTTGATTTCAGGGAAAATTGATTTTTCTTAGTAAAAATAAAGTCGTACATTGTATACAGACTTGAACTTTGTTTTTCTCACTTTCCAATATATGTCTGACAAGCTAACACTACTTCCTCATTTTATGCCTGATACCTGTTATTTCCATAACTAGACATAAAGCTGCCTCTTTTTAAGCAACTGCTTTGTATTTCATTACCTGCATGCTCCATGCAGGCTAGCTTCAGTGGAGGAGCCAGGTTTAACATAATAGAAAAATTGGCTCGGCGCCTGTGGCTCAATGGGCTAAGGCGCCAGCCAGGTACACCTGAACTGGCAGGTTCGAATCCAGCCTGGGCCCGCCAAACAACAATGACGGCTGCAACCAAAAACATGGCTGGGCGTTGTGGTGGGTGCCTGTAGTCCGAGCTACTTGGGAGGTGGAGGCAAGAGACTCGCTTGAGCCCAGGAATTGGAGGTTGCTGTGAGCTGTGATGCCATGGCACTCTATCCAGGGTGACAGCTTGAGGCTCTGTCTCAAAAAAAAAAAAAAAAATAGATGCAGACCTGAAGTTTGCTTGAGAGGACTCCTCCCTGAGTTCCTCAGTCCCCAGCACAGACTCTGTGTCAGGCCTCTTCATTCCTTGCACCCAACCCCTTCACACAGTTTTTTCTTAATAAATAATTCTGGTTGCCAACTAATCTGGCTACTGTCCTGAGAATGTGCACTTCATGGACATGTGCCCTTAATTTTACCTTTTTACATTTTAGGACCTAACTATAATACATTTATTTATTTATTTAGAGATGGAGTCTCACTTTGTGGCCCACAGTAGAGTGCTATGGCATCACAGCTCACAGCAATCTCCAGCTCTTGGGCTTAAGCGATTCTCTTGCTTCAGCCTCCTGAGTAGCTGGGACTACAGGCGCCCGCTACAACACCTGGCTATTATTTTGTTGCAGTTTGGCCGGGGCCAGGTTCAAACTGGACACCCTCGGTATATGGGGCTGGCGCCCTACTCACTGAGCCACAGGAGCTGCCCACTATGATACATTTAAATGGTAAATCTCCACCTCAAGTGATTATCGGATGCATGTAACATACATGTAATCCTAAAGTGCATGTGTGTGGGTCTCCTTCATAAACTTTGATAGTTCCTCCTGTAACCTGTTGAATATGCATATTTGACTAACTTGTTCAGCATGAATTCCTACCTTACCATTACCCTCCTTCAAAGTGCCTGTCTCACTTTCCAGCCTGTCAGCGTGGTCAGTCTACGTAACCCTTTATAAGAAATAAAGTCTCCTTTCTAAATATACAGCCCTTGCTCAAAGAAAATCTAGCTAAAAAATTTTAAACAATAAAGAAATGTACAGACTTCGCTACTTGTTCAATTGACACTAGAGAGTGATCAGGAGATCGTAATGTATTTACAACCAAAGGGATACAATATTCCTGCACATCATTATTGAATATTTTAATAGACTCACTTTTCAAATTTAAGGAAATGTCCCAAACAGAAATATGAATTCTTCTCTGCAAGTGGCAAGCAAGTTTCACTTATGATAAACACATGGCAAATATATGATTTATCCAGTGATCTTGTCTTTCAGCCTGTCCCTCAAGACTTCTCAGTCCTGGGGCAGCACCTGTGGCTCAGTGAGTAGGGCACCGGCCCCATATATCAAGGATGGCAGGTTCGAACCCGCCCCAGCCAAACTGCAACAAAAAAATAGCCGGGCTTTGTGGCAGGTGCCTGTAGTCCTAGCTACTCCAGAGGCTGAGGCAAGAGAATCGCGTAAGCCCAAAAGCTGGAGGTTGCTGTGAGCTGTGACGTCAAAGCACTCTGCTGAGGGTGACAATGTGAGACTCTGTCTCTATCAAAAAAAAAAAAAAAAAAAAAAAGACTTATCAGTCCTAGAAGACGACTAGTGATTCCAAAATTGTGCCTTTCCGCTATCACTCCAGCGAGGGCAAACACTGAAGCTCTAGGTAGAAGTTACCATGGAAACCTGCATGCCCATGCAACACAAGCTGCTGCTCCAGCCGGCAGAGTACACAGTGGCTGGAATTCAACTCCCAGTGAGAAAGGCTACTGGAGAAGGGTGAGGTCTAGGAGAACAGGTCTTCTCGAGGAGACCACAAAGATACACTTGCAGGGTCCTCTCCATGGTAACTCTGCTCTTGGGAATTTGTAAATTTAACATCCTGGAACTTTGAAATTTCCAAGTTCTGTGAAATCCTGTAGTGCTATAGGGGCTGAAATAGCATCTCTTGCTTGATTCAAACTGGCCAATGAGAAGGTTACCTGTGGGGTGGAACTTTTTGTCTGTCAATAAAAAAGGAAAGACCAAGCCAGTTGAGGAATGCGGCTTTGGAATTCTGTGCCGTAAGCTCCCGCTGGCTGGTGAATAAAGCCCTTCCTCTTATAAACGTGGTATTTGGGTGCTCATTCTCTCCGTTAGGCCTCGTCTTTCTGCAACAGTTTCACATACACAAGTTCCTGGTTTATGGCCAGTCCAGGGAGGTTGTTTTCCACCCATACCCTAGGCCACTTAGCAATTAACTCTGACTCTATAAGTTTTCTTGTTCTGGCCTCCTGAATAATCTCCATTTTTTTTCCTGGGACATAGTTACAGTTAACAATAGACGTGGTGTAGGAACCTTGAAATCAACAGTTCTCTTGTCAGTAAATGTTATCATGGCTTTATTTGTATTTTAGGTGGGTCCTCTGATTAGGATCTACTAGTACTTGGCCTTTTAGTTCGTCAGTAGGTCTTTTAATTTTTGTTCTTCTTCTTTGGCTACCATTGCAATTGCTACCTGTCCTTACAGCCACAGGGGTGGCTCTAACACTAGTGTCAGCCAACTATCTATATATGGAAACTGATCAAGGTGTCCGGGCTTACCAGTCACTATTCTCTATACCTTCTTTACTAGACTTACATCTAAACTCTCTTCTGATGGCCAGCCTGCTCCAAGGGATGGTCATTCTAGCTCACAAAGTATTCTCAACCTTTTAGGGGTCATAGTAACTCAACTGTCCCCTGCAAAGCCTCTTAAAAGAAATTTTAATTCTGAACCATTAACCCTATGGGAGTTTCCTTAGACAGTGCGAAAGACCCATCCCTGGGAGCAAACAAGGTGGGGAGGGTGTTGAAGATCTCGCAGGCACCCATGGCTGTGCCTTTCAGGAGGCTTTAAGGAGTGTCTTAGCTAAGGTGCACCCATTGAAAGAATAGAAGCAACTCCATCTTGTAAGAAGCCGCCATCTTAGAGTTCCTTTGTTCCGGAGAATAGTCCACCATCTCAGAGCTCCTTTGTTCTTGTTCCTAGCCTATCAGGGTTAAGCAGGGCACTCGCCCTATCAGGTGACCCAAGCCGAGATTATCCATTGGAAGCAGGCCTGACCAATGAGCGCCAAGAAACATTTAAAATAACCAGTCATACTCCTGAAGTCCCCCACCCACTAGTTGCCACAATAAACCCCCTACCCCACCCCCCAACCCAGAGACCAGGGCCCTCAGAAAGCTCCTGCTATGTCGGTTACTCTGTAGGACCTGGCTGGAGCTTGAATAAAGACTCTTGCTTTTGCATGGAGTTCGTCTTCCTGGTGGTCTTTGGGGATTACATGATCTGGGCACTACACATATAAGCCCCGGACCTGGTTGTCACTGCACAGCAAGTCACTGTTATGCCTTATGAGGTCTCCCGGAAGCACAGGTTAAGGCCCAATCAAGCTCTGTAACTGTGACCAGTTGTGGAGCTATACAGTCACTTACTCTTTCACATGCTACTTATTCCTACTTATTCGTAGAGACTAAATAATTCCTCCCAATTCCGTTTACTTTTGTTGAGGTCCCCTGCCTCCTCCTGTTTCTGTTGGTCCCTCTAACTGAGGCTCCTTGCTTCTTGGAGTGAGGCAGGAAAGTAAAGGCAGAGCTAAAGATCTGTCCTGGCCACTCGGTACAGGCATTAGCCAAACAGTCTGTAACACTCCACTGTAGCAAATGTCTCTGTTATCTGTATATCTTTTTCTTGGAAGGCGCTGGGCCTAGATAGTAACCTTGTGACTTCCTTAATCTTCCCTTGCCCTTGAAGACAGGTAACCCACCCAAAGTCAAGGGCGTGGGCAGAGCTGTCCTTCCCTCGAGTCCCACGACTTTCACGTTTGTCACGTCCCTCACATTCTTCATGACTCTCAAGTACACCCTAGCCCTAAAAAATGTATAAAAGAAAGGCAAGAGATTGGGTTGGGGGGCTCAGATTTTAGGACACTAGTCCGCTGAGTCTCCCGGCCGGAATAAACTCGCTGCTTCCTCTATCGACTGGTGCCTGGAGTCTTCTGTCTGCGTCGGTTTTCCTGCTACAGGAGGTCAATTTGCCTCTCTCATCGAGGCACCCTGCCTCTTGGAGGTCAATTCCTTTTTACTGAGGCTCCCGCCTCAAGGGGGTGATCAAACTCCTCTTCCACTCTGTGGAGTGGGCTTTACTAGTATTATACCCCTTTTTTTTTTTTTCTTTTTTTGGCCTGGGCTGGGTTTGAACCTGCCACCTCTGGCACATGGGGCCAGCGCCTTACTCCTTTGAGCCACAGGTGCCGCCCTATACCCCTTTTTATTCCAATTTTTACCTCAGTCCAGACATGCTCTTCTTCCATATGTTCCTTCCTTTGTTGGGGAGCTGCTGCTGCAGAAGACTGCCGTGGGCCATCCTGCCACTCTGCAGAGGCTCCTCTCACCCCCACCCCCATGTAATCCATGTGGGAACGCTCTTAGGGTACAACATCAGTCAGGATGCTAGGGAGTACTCCGAAGGTGTGTTACACACAGCATGGGGAAGTCCCCAGAGTCTCTCTGTCCTAATCCGCCTGCTCATTTTCCCACATCAGGGAACCAAAAATGTTGCAGGAAAACAACTAATAAAAACTATCTGATAGACAATTACATCAACAATACAGAGGAAGGAACCTTTAATTGCTGGAGAGAACTCAGGTGCCTCAAGGCATGAAATGCTGAGTTCAGGGGAACAGTTTTGTTTTTGCTTTTTTAGGCTCTTTTATACCTTTTTTTTCTTCAGTTCAATATCAGCTACATTGTTATGGCTACAGATGTTAGAAACCAGGGTATTGTTATTAGTTACAGAGTCTTTTTTTTTTTCTTTTTCTTTTCAAGGTTTTTTTAAAGTTTTTTCTTTTTTTTTTTTTTTTTTTTTTTTTTTTTGTAGAGACAGAGTCTCACTTTATTGCCCTCAGTAGAGTGCTGTGGCATCACACAGCTCACAGCAACCTCCAACTCCTGGGCTTAGGCGATTCTCTTGCCTCAGCCTCCTGAATAGTTGGGACTACAGG
>CAUYRH010048314.1:0-10374 GCA_963574655.1 Perodicticus potto | reverse complement strand
TAGTAGGGCTGAGTACATTGGATACTTTCTCCTCCATTCTTTAGATACTTTGCTAAGAAGAATATGTTCCAGCTCCATCCATGTAAACATGAAAGAGATAAAGTCTCCATCTTTCTTTAAGGCTGCATAATATTCCATGGTATACGTGTACCACAATTTATTAATCCATTTGTGGGTTGACGGGCACTTGGGCTTCTTTCATGACTTAGCAATTATGAATTGAGCTGCAATAAACATTCTGGTACAGATATCTTTGTTATAATGTGATTTTTGGTCCTCTGGGTATATACCTAGTAAAGGCATTATAGGATCAAATGGCAGGTCTATTTTAAAATCTCTAATATTCTCCAAACATCCTTCCAAAAGGAACATAGTAGTTTACATTCCCACCAACAGTGTAGGAGTGTTCCCTTTTCTCCATCCACGTCAGCATCCCTGGTTTTGGGATTTTGTGATGTGGACTAATTTCACTGGAGTTCGATGATGTCTCAAAGTAATTTTGATTTGCATTTCTTTGATGATTAAGGATGGTGAGCATTTTTTCATGTGTCTGTAGGTGGTGCGCCTGTCTTATTTGGAGAAGTTTCTCTTCAAGTCCTTTGCCCACCCTGAGATGAGATCACTTGTTCTTAAACACTTGTGATATATGCTAGAAAGACAAAATGGCTAAAGACTGCTTATATACTGTGATCTCACTTGTAAAAAAAAATATCTGGATAGAATAAAAATGAAGGCCAATCTTAAGAGTCACTGTCCCTGATGCTGGAAACATAATAAAATTTTATTCATTTTTTTCCTAATTTTTTTCCTTTTTTGTGGATCTTGTGATATTATAACAAGCATTAATTATGGACCTAAAATAATGCTAGCAAGAATATACTAAAGAGAATTGAGGTTCTCAGTGCAGATTTTCTGAACTTGGAGATCATCTTTAATTTTACTTGGAGGACGTGTCAGTAACGCAGAAAACAATTACTTCAAGATATGTCTTAATTTCCTTGTTTTATGATGAGTACTTATTGGCATGTAAGAAGTAATTTGGCTTATTTTTCTTTCATACACTTTATACCCTGAAAATGATAAATGTAAAAATATCCTAAATTAATTGGAATGAATTTCTCCAAGTTTGAATCCTGATGGATTTCTATAAATTCCACAGCAAGAAGATGAGACCAATCAAAAGATAGAAGTATCATAAGTATTAGAATATTACTTACCATAATTGAAAGATTCTGAGAAAGGTTCCCTAATACAACATATCTCTTCCTTTCACTTTTGCTAACAAAAATCCTTACTATTTATCCCTGTTTTGAAAGCCAAATGTTAACATTTAAATGTTGAGATCAGCAATACTTGGAAAGATTATCAGCTACTCTAGCTGGCCTTCATTTCCCAAGTTTCTGCTAAGTGGAAGAAATGGGGAGCTTCAGTCTAATCGGGAGCAGAAAGCACGAGAGAAAGGCTGGAAGCAGACATAGCTTCTTTTCTTGACCCCTTGAGCAGGCTACGAGCTCCCTGAGAGCAGTAATTCGGTTGTATTTGCCTCTTCTTTAATGCCCAGCCCCTAAAACAGTTTTCCAATACATTGTAGGAAGTGATGGGAGGACAGAAGGAAGGAAGAAGAAAGAGAGAGAACAACAGAAAGAATAACTGCCCAGGAAAATTGCCAGGGATCTATAGATGCCGAGGCCCCTTCAGCGCCTGGGAAGAGGCTCTCAGGACGTCCTACCCATGTCTTCCCAGGACCAGACAGCCGAGGATACAAAAGAGGTGGAAGGGCACAAAGATATTTGGTTACACTATTTGCAGATTTCATGACAAATAAATGAAAACATGGAGAAAGGAAGGTAGAAGAAAGAATGCAAACCTTTTTTTCCCACAAAAACAATTCAAAATCACTCTACAGGAATTCACTACTTTCAAGGATAATGATATATTTCAGAAATATTTCGTCCAATCTGGTTCACTGAAATGTGAAGAGTCTTATGATTTAAGCGTCTCTTTTCTTAGAGAAGAACAACATAGGAGTTTAGGGTAGGTTGCAATGGGGATTAAGATCCTAAAGGTATTTTCGCAGCTTTCTGAAGTTTTATGACAAGAAATAAGGGCAGTAACCGCGCACGAAGGCAGAGTGTTTGTCAGGTTAATGGGTAGGCTCCAAAGCCACTAATTTCCATAACTAGGCGAGTGTAGAGATTTGTCTTCTTGTATTAACTCAAAAATACCTACTACTATGGGATCAGAAGTTCAGAGATTAGCAAACCTCTCAAATTTAGTCAGTTAAGGCTCTTTATCCAGTTTCAACATCTGACTTTTTTTCAGCATGCAGTCATGCCCCCCATAAAGAACATTCGATACCAAAAAAGCATCTTAGAACTGACAAATTAAGGAGATTTTATCCCCTAATAAAGAAAAGTCACCCTAGATTAAAAACAGTTCTATAATGCAGTTTGAATGATTTGTTTCATAAAAAATATTCAAACTTAATATATGTCCCGAAAGTCTTTGTATGGGGCAAATGTAGGTTGTGTTGGTGCAATTAAATAAACATACATTTTCACAATTGTCACTGTAATTTCTCTTAAAATCGAGAAGCATGTTTTAGAAAAATGTGTGTTTATGGAAAGAATAGATAGGTTAATAAAGTACAATACAAAGATTGCTTTATTATTTCCATTCTAGTGTATAAAAGGAAGATTCAACAGAGTCTTTGTTTGTTTTGTTTTTTAGCCAAAGCAAATATAACACCTAAACGTAAAAACATCTACTAGGTCAAGTTTCTTTTCAAAAGACTAGAATAAAAAGGAGAGCACTCTTGACACCTCACTGATGCTTTTATAGAATTAAAGACCAAATTCTTATGAGTTAAAAAAACAAGCGCATTGGTCATCTAACTTTTTAAAGTCATAAACCACAAACATCTATGCCTACTCTGGTAGATTAAAACATTGAGCCATCCCTAGGAAAGCTGAACTTAGATAGAAAGGGATAGTTGCTGCTCAAAACGAAAACAAAGTAAATTGATTTTCTACATGTTTTCAACATATTTTCCTGTTTTTTTCTGTCTATTTGATTATTTAGAATTTAAGTGTTTCTTGAAACACTATCAAACGGGGAATGTATAAAGTTTGCTTGTGTCTGGTTTCAAAGATGGCCTTTTTTATTGTTGCTTTTCTTCTCTCTCCTTTTTTTTTTTTTTTATGCACAAAATGTCTGCCAAGCCTGAAAATGACGCAGATCATGTTTCTATGTCTGTTAGGTGGCGCTTACCAAGCAGTCTGGCTCTGGCCCGGGATTTTTCAACTGCTCAGTGTGGTGGAATTACAGTAGGGGGTTAGGAGCCGGGTTAGGAGGGAGTCTTTGTCCCCGCTGCATTTAAAATCACATCTAATCTTATCAAGGCGCTCGGCATTGTTTCTGGCGGCCAGGGGCAGGTACAGTACTGCTTTTGTTCAAGTCAGTAGCTTTGCTGAATAAAGTTGAGGGAAAAGCCAAGACTAAATAATATTCTTTCAGAGCCTCATGTGCTGATTGAAAAAATGCTTTCAAAGAGAACGAAAGAAAGGTGGGGGTGGAGAAGACAGGTAAAGTCACAATAGAAAAGTATCAATGTGCTAAGAAAAAAAAAGTATAGAGGAAGATTGGGGGAAAGAAAACTATTATAGAAAAAGAATTGCTCAAACTTTAATTCTTATCCACTAAGATGTATCGGCTCATTTTCTTTGACATAATATAAACATAAAATTCAGAGAACATATTCTATTTCTTCCATCTGAGAAAATGAAAACCTAAAGCAAGACTACTTTTCTTGAAGTGGCACAGAGCCACACAAAATATCTTTTCTCTTGCACAAATAAAGATTGCTAAATAATTCCCTGTTGATCGTTTTGTCCTTTTAAGAAGCTAAAATATAAGTTGAAGAGTCTCTGTCATAACTCTGAAGGTTGTAGTAGACCTAAGAGGAGTAAAAGGCAATAAATCCAAGTTCAAAAAACTTGTCCTGACCAGCTTTGAACAAAGCAGTGACACCATAATTCTAACAACCAGAACAACATAATTCTCAGCAAGAAAAGAAACCCTCACTTTTCCATGTGTCAGGAAAGATTGCACGTTAATTCAGACAGAAATAACTGGCACTAAGATTTACTAGAGATTCCTTTATTGTAAGGTGAAAATCAAGATGAGAAGTAGCTTGTGTAAACATGTTCAGTTTTATTTTTTTTAAATATGGTGAATTAACAAAAGTAACTTGTAGACATACTCTGGAAAATAAAGTTTCCACCAAAAATTGCTGGTTTAGATTTTATCACTTATAATTAAATTATGCTAAATTAGATTTAACAAATTTTCTGAAACTCCAAAAATATTTCTCCTTGTATGCTTTCAGCAGACTATAAACCAAAATGAACCAAACTTTTGATAAATAACAATCTTATGTGGACGTTTCAGTTTATGACTATCATCTTTCTAGCCTCAATGTATATTTACTATTATTTTTCATTTTAATATTGTGATCAAGAAAATACCTCAAGGTGTATGCCATGGAGGGTTGCAAATATAAATTCTGATGAAGTACATTTTAGCAATATGCTATTTCCCCACATTTTACTTTCTACTAAATAGACAGCTATTTTGACAATTTTCAAAATACTGTGACAAACGAATGCAGACACAAAAAACTACAATTCAAGTGCTTTTAAAATTATAAGGGCACATTTTGTGATTTGATAGGTCACTGTAAATAATATATGGGTAAAATGAACCTTTGCGTTATTTTTGATAAGTTACAGTCACGTGTATATGCTGGTCAGTGTATTTTAAAGTTATACTTCAAGGTCGTTAGTGATCACAATTCATTCTTTAATCTATTTGTTCTATACATCATCACAGGATAATTTGTCTTATAGCTTTTGTGCATTCATTGTGCTTAGTTGCTTAAATGAATTGAAGCCATCATTTTTAGGATAGTTTTCTTTAACTCAAATAAATTCAAATATTCTTCTATGCATATTTCATCACTTGATTGCAATTTAAATCATCTATCATCAATAATAAAATGTTGTTTAGTCAAATGGATCATTCCTTAGTATAAAATCTTTTGAGAACTACCTTCACCTATATTCACTTCAATTTTCCAGTTAGAAAACTTTACCGCATGGAATGATATCTTTCAAAAAAGTCATCTGCTGCTACCAATGTTATACTATGCTTTGTAATTTAGGTATGGAAATCAAGAAACTATAATATAAAAACCAAATGCATTAAATGTTTACTTAATTTCAGAATGGAGTTTTAAAAATTATTTAGTGGCTTTTTAAAATGTCCGTTTTCTGTCTAACCTTGATTCAAAGTGTCTCTCTTTTTTTTTCTGCTCATAAAAACTCTCACATATCCCTGTAGTGCTGGAATATTGTTTCTGTGTTTAACAATATTATTGCAATTCACAGGAGATATGAAATCATGATTCTCACTCACCGTTAGTCATACTAAAGACGTCCTCGCTGTAAATGTTTTCATAGAAATGGGAAAGGAGTTGGATATTAGTTTTCATTTGCTGGCCTAATCCCAAATTATGAAATTACTTTTGCCTTCCTTAAATCATTTCTGTAATTTTTATTGAATAAATTACATTTTACTTTCCCTGTTCTCTAAATTGGTCTTGTACTTAGTGTTGATGGTAAGCTAGATCTGAGATGGAAGGCGGGAAGGAGGGAGGAGAAACAGAGAGTGTTCCTAAAAATAAGGGTTGGGGGGGAAATTCCTTTGACATGTGGCTACTTCTGCTCACTCACCAATTGGAAGCAGCCCCTTCTTCTTTGTTCTTTACTTCCTAAAATGTTCTGCCTACTCCTCAATGGTGTATCATAAACTTAGATTCAGTGAAGTGTTCAAGCGTGATGGGAATTTACTACAACCCAAGAAAAGTCAGAGAAGCAATTTCACATCATTTTCTTCTACTTCCAGTAATCCCCACAGTAGTTCATGTATCTTCAACTGTCTTATTACACTCTATGTCATTTAGAGACAATAAATCTGACCCTCACAATTCACTTAAAATTTTTTAAAAACTGATGCAAGAGAAGATGAACTGCTCTTACCAAGAGCTAGACACTCTTGAGGGACGTCACTCTGAGAGCTGAATGAAAACTCAGGCTTGAAGAGATGTGCTAATTATTTGACTATCAAATTTGGGAAATAGACTTTTCATTTTAAAAAATTGTTATTATCTCTTCAAAATGACTTAAATTGTTTGTTTGGAAGCATCACTAACTGTGTCTTCTTATTCAAGATGCCCATTAAACTTCGTCTCCTTGACTAATGGGGACTCTGGGCCACACACTGTACCTCAAATGTTGCCATGGGAGCAAAGCTGTCCTGTACACAAACATAACTCCCGATGTTGACTATGGTAAAAATATAGTGAAAAGATGTTCATAATTATGGGTGGCTTCTTAAGACTTTTTGATTTGATTAGGGAAGAGCTAAGACTTTTATTAAGATTTGCATTGTTAATAGTCCATCATAAAATATTCCTGTCACATGCTACAAGTTTATTATCAAATGTGATTTTCTCATGCTGAGTCTCCTCCACGAGGGTCCTAACCCAGCCCCTTGAGCTAATGGAGACCTTTCTGCATGGTGACAGTGAAGCTTCTCACACCCAGCTATAAACTCCTTCACCTTTTCTCTGCTTCCTTTGCTCAAACTCCACCTCGCTCAAATTCAAGAGGCTAAAAAAGAAGATAGCAAAATTTTGAGGAAAGGCCTCAAGGCTAAGAACAGGAAGGCTCTACCAGTTTGGCCTTTGTGGCTTGGGTAATATTATTTCAGAGACAATTAATGAAGTGGTTGAAAGTCTTTTGTTGAGACATAGGCTAATTCTGGAATTTAACCTTTTTGTCCCTCCTCCTTATGGAAAAACACAGTCTTCAAGTTTCCACCAATTTATCACTTTTATTTTTTGCAACCAACCCCATTCATACACTGGTAACATGTATTCCAAGGAAAGTAAAAATTCCAAGTTTTAAAAATGGAGTACTAAGGTTCAGGCACACTATTAATGAGGTAAACTAGAATTCAACAGCCCACAGCAAATTCAGAATAACAAATGTGCCACTGTGAAGTGTGCTGTCGGATTAAAAACAAACTCGCGTTCTGATATCAGAAAATGAAAGAGAAAAGGGAACAACTCGATACCTGACAATCTCTGGTCTCAGACAGACTGGGAAACAAATTTACATTCTTCATAAAACATTGGCTTTAATTAACTGAGAAATTTTCTAATGAGAAAAATACTCTCTAGCCAACAAAAGTGTCAAGATAAACAAAGCACCACCAAAACTCAGCCAATATCCCGTAACATCACAAATACACAAGGCACAGAGTTTATTTCATGGGCTGCCTATTTGTAGTTCTAATAAAATATGTACAAGTAGATCTAATATTTTATGAGTTCCACAAAAAGAGCAAACAACAATAGAAATACATATCAGTTGTTATGACTTAGGAGAAAATTTATTTCTTCCCCTGAGGGCTTAATGAATGCTGCAACTTTTTCCTTGATTTTTAAAAATGTATTGACAACTTTCTAATGTTCCTTAATCAGATTTAAGGTCTGAGTGATTTTAGTTGATTTTTCTGACTATAATAGACTTTCTGGAAACGTATCTTTAACATGAGTTTATTTTTCACTTTTTACCCAATTTCAAAAATGGACCTCTATTTGCCAAGGAAGCCAGTCTCCAAACTAATTTATCATCTTTAATGACAAATTTAAGTTTAATGAGCTTCAAATAAAAGGCGTACATTTCTGGTCTTTTCTACAGATGTAGTCCATTCTCAAGTCTTTTTTACACTAATCCTGTTCATTTTAACTCTATCAACATAATCTAAACAAATGTAAGTTATCTTTTTTATGAAAGCAAAATTTGAATTTTTCTACATCATTGCACGATGGCATTTCCACATGGAAAGAGTGATGAGCCACAGCAAGCTGGATGGACCCAACAAAATGTGGTGCAACATGCTGGGGAGGATGGGCCGTTCAGACATGGTGAAGAGCAGACGGGGGAGGGGTTCGTGCACAGACGGAAGACTCAACTCAACAAAAGTGCTGCTGCTTCTTGCCCACAAACCTGGGCGTAACCAACTTAAATTCTATTTTCAGCCTTAGAACAACTAAGCGATAAAGAAGCACTGTTTAGTTGGACATGAGCTTTGGGAATCTTGTGTTTATTTTCATATATGCTTATCAATCCCTAGACAGCCTGATTCCAGGGGAGAAAGTCTATGGTAGATACAAGATATATTTTTCAGAGGCATTTATTTGCCTTTTTTCGTCTTACATAAAAACCAATGTTGTGTTGGTTCTCTTTTATTCCTGTTTTCCTCTATATTGCTTTCCCTGTCATTTTACAAAATCTTTCATCCTTCTGAGCTTAGCTTGCTGATATATGCTGGAGAGAAATTTTCTCTCAGATAGATTTAGCCACATGGAGTTTATCTTTGAGCCACATTTTAGGTTCCTGCTCTCACTCCAGATGAACTCTGGGGAGCCTGTGATGACTTAAAGTAGCCTGTTTGATGCTTTAGTTTTTACACTGGAGCAAGCAGCCCAGCCTCTTTGGTTTATCTCACAAAACAATCTTTGCAGAGCTAAAGTCGAGAACTGTCTGCTGAAGCTTTCCCATGATCCAAAAGTTGTCTGACTGATACTTTTTGAATCTGCTAATTTGGTGTACTTAGGCTTTTTCTGAAGGAAATAATTCTGTTAAACCTTAACCTCCAAGATTATAAGAAAATATCTAGTTTTTAACCCCCCCCAAAAAAAGAGCATGAATTTTCAAATATTACCAAAATTATATTGTGCAAAATAACTAGTTGACTGGCCAGAAATCCAAAATGCTCCTCTTCTCCGTCTCCCTCACTAACATTCCTCACAGCATTTAACACTCTATCAGCTTGAAGTTGTTGAAGCATACTGGAATTTAGTGTAAGTGCTTAAAGAGTCTTGAGCAAAAAATAATAGAAAGACATTTCCATTGTTATGATTCGGCAGAATATATCTTTCCTCCCCTGAGAGCTTAATGAATGCTGCAACTTTTTCCTTGATTTTTAAAAACACATTGACAGCTTTCCTAATGTTCCTTAATCAGCTTTAATTTCTCAGTGATTTTAGTTGATAGAGTTACTGTATTTGGAAAAGATAAAAAGAATCATTTAGGAGAGTTTTTTCCTCCTTTCTTTCATTCCATCTTAAAAATATAAAGCATAGAGAATGGTAATATACTGAGTTCCAATTGCTATTGCTATTCACCCACCAAATTGTTCACTAGAGAGAAATGCCAAAAAGAAAAGAATGAAAGTCTGGTTTTTATCATATTAAAAGTTTATGCTTTATTCTGTTTTGTTATGTAGGTGGTACCCAGAAACTTGCAGCGTGTTAGAGGTAAGCTCAGCCCCTGAACGTGCCTCACTGTGGCATTTGATCCAGGATGTCCCGGCCTTGCTGTGCAAGTGACTGAAACAGACAAAGTTGAACCTATTTCACCGGAGGAAATAATCTCCAAATGAGACGAGGTTTACCCTGATTTGGGAAACAGTGAACAAGTGGGGATCTGGAACACAGTGTTTAAACACAGGAGCCATTACTTGCTCTCCAGGCTACTCTGGCCATTTCTGAACCACGTGTCATGGAAACGCACATATCGAATTTTAATGGCAAATGAGAAATGCATCATTCTTCCATCTGAGGAAGTTAAAGGCACCCAATAAATTTGTTGCTAATGTGTTTCTCTTTAGACAGTAATGCATTGTCATAGCATAATACATCAGGGTAGATGTGGAAAAATTTTCTCCAAAAACTAAAGTTGGCCGAGCTATGTCTGATTTCAGATGATCTTAAGGATATTTACAGGAGAAATAATCCATAATAATAAGAATAATACATCTCAAGGTGTATCGGCTTCAAGGCCAAAAGGCTACTGCACTGTGTCAAAGATCTCATGTTTGAACTCTGGTCCTACCATTAACTTACTCAGCAAATACTTACCACTGGAAGCCTCCAGGCACTGTAGCTGCGTTGGATAGAGAGTAGTGAATAAGACGGTCATTGTCCTGGTCCTGTGCGCTTTAAAATCTATAAAAAGGGCTAGATAAACAAATAGGCAATTTTTTTTTTTTTTTTGAGACAGAGCCTCAAGCTGTCACCCTGGGTAGAGTACTGTGGCATCACAGCTCACAGCAACCTCCAATTCCTGGGCTCAAGCGAGTCTCTTGCCTCTGCCTCCCAAGCAGCTGGGACCG
The DNA here is from genome assembly GCA_963574655.1 of Perodicticus potto. Classification (NCBI taxonomy): domain Eukaryota; kingdom Metazoa; phylum Chordata; class Mammalia; order Primates; family Lorisidae; genus Perodicticus; species Perodicticus potto. Next base: position 69 of record CAUYRH010048314.1, on the reverse strand, counting down.
CAGGCGCCCGCCACAATGCCCAGCTACCTCTTGGTTGCAGCCATCATCGTTGTTTGGCGGGCCCAGGCC
>CAUYRH010048313.1:0-87895 GCA_963574655.1 Perodicticus potto | reverse complement strand
TCCATACTTCCTTCCAAAAAGGTTGTATCAGTTTGCAGTCCCACGCTTGCACTAGACTGTTTATTGCAGCTCAGTTTACGATCGCCAAAATGTGGAAACAACCTAAATGCCCACCAATCCAGGAATGGATTAACAAACTATGGTATATGTACACTATGGAATACTATTCAGCCATTAAAAAAAATGGCGACTTTACAGCCTTTGTGTTAACCTGGATGGAAGTGGAACACATTATTCTTAGTAAAACATCCCAAGAATGGAGAAGCATGAATCCCATGTACTCAAATTTGATATGAGGACAATTAATGACAATTATTGACATGGTGGGGGTGAGGGAAGGGGAGAACAGAGAGAGAAAGAATGAGGGAGGGGTGGGGAAAGGAAGAGCAGAGAAAGGGAAGGAGCGAGGCGGTGGGGTCTTGGGGCCTTGGTGTGTGCCACACCTTTTGGGGGCAAAACTTGATTGTAAGAGGGACTTTACCCAAGAAATGCAACTAGTGTAACATGGTGTCTTGTACCCTCAATGAATCCCCAACAATAAAAAAAAATACAAAAAATACCACTTATTGACTATTTAACATAAATATTTATAAATATTAATAAAAATATGTTTTAAAATTCCTAAAACAAATATATATACATATACATAACTAGAGAAAAATAATGAAAATAATGTCCTTAAACTGAGCCCTCATTGAAGCAGATCACACAGTAGGGGGAAAACTGGGAGACTGTAGTGTCCCAGATGCCGTATGAAGGAGCTGAATTACAGAAGGCAGAGGTGCCCAGTGTTGACGCCAGTGCTGCTCACAGATGCATTGGTGCCCAGTGATGATGCCAGCGCTGCTCACAGGTGCAGTGGACTTAGAAATGAGAATGGACCATGTGTTTGTTAAGGAAGGAGCCCTGAGTCCTTGTCAAGAAGAGTGATTTCAGTGTTTTGACAGAGATTGATGCCTGAACAAGAGAAAGGAAGGAAGTAGAGATTAAAATAGTGGGTAACATTTGAAGAGATTTACATAAAGTGGTGAAGAGAAATGATGTTGTGGTTGAGGGCAAGTATGGAGTTGAAGGAGATTTTGCTGATGCTGAGATATGTCACAGCATGTTACAGACTGTATGTGCACCTTAAGAATGGTTCAATAGAAAGGGAGAAAATTGGTGATACACTGAAGAGATAAATTCCTAGAAGAGCTAAATCCATGGATGGGCAGGGAGTGATGAGTTCCAATGCCCATGTGAAGCAAAGATGAAGAAATCGTCTTCCAACTGGGAAGGCAGGGCACACGGGCTCTGAACAGAAAGATTGGTAAATTGCATGTTATATATAAAAATACTAGAAGAAAGTGCGGGGAACACTCTTGATATTTGTTTTTTAACTTCTTGCCTCTCCAGTGTAGAATCTATAAATATGTCCCAGTAGGTCCTGATGGGCCAATGACAATCTCACTGTTAGTTTCAAAGTAGAATTTATCTTGAAAGTGTTTATTTTTAGTTTACAGATTTCTTCAGTTGTAGAGAATTCTGTATACCTCAGAGTTTGGTACAGATACACCTGACTGAGTCTTTTGGTGAAAGTTCTAAGAATAAAGACCACCAAGTTTTACAGGCCCACTGAGAAGAAGTGAGGTTATGGAATTGCCAGAGCCTAAATCTTTTGATATTTCTGTTGCTATCTGTTTTCATAATAAAATGGCAATGTTTGACTTTACCACCACTGGCAATTGAATGTGGAAGTGCTTCTTAGGAAGCCTGAGAAATGCATGTCTATATACAGTGTCTACAATCACAGTAAGCACATACCACTTACCTACATGGAAGGTACCAGGAATTCAAGGAAATGGCTATGATGCTCCTTCTGGATGATGGTGTTGTACATGTTGGGCAACAGTATTGTCAATGCACCAATGTAGATGGAATTTGGTGCTGTTCTCATGGAGCTACAGTATACTGGAGGAGAACTCCTTACACCTGCCTGTCATGTGGGTCCAACTATTCTGAATCCTCCAGGGTGTCCAGAATGCAAATGCAGAGATAGGGAGAAGAGAGAGAAGATTTCATTAGAAAGGTAAGATTAACTAAGACTTTCTAATATATTCAAAATGGGGACAGAAACCTCTACAATTTACTCAACATGTATCCTCTGTCACTTCTGTCAGGCATATAAGTTTTTGAAGTAGGCAAGAAATTATCATCCTTCCATAGGATCTGGAAGGTGGAAATGGGAGAAGGAGCAATCCACAGTGGCATTGTTAATAACAGCATAAAGTTGGTTTAGGGAATAGTGATCAGTCGGTAAATGAACTTCTTTCCTTGTGCCACCCCAAGCATTTGATTATGGCTACAAGTTCCCTCTCTTAAGATGGATCATAAAGTCATAGTGCTCAGAACAATGTCTGTCATGGCATTGATGTGGCATAAATTTTGCAAAATAAGTTGGGAGTCAACTCTACAATAATGTGGAATCTAGATACTGGGGAGGGCCAGCTCGACCAGCCAGCTCAAAAAGTTATAAAGGCATCATTCTGCTCTCCCACACATTGGGCTATCCTGACAAGGGCATAAAACACAGGTTATTAAAAAAAAAGAAAAGAAAAAAAAGAAAAAAACTAGGGAGGTGAAACAATAAGAAGTAGGAAGATTTAGAGGGAGGATAAAGAAGGAGAGGAGAGCACACACCTCCAATGTACTCTTTTTGCTTGCAAAAGGCCCAAATCAAGAAAAGCGAAAATAGTTCATCTTTAAATTAACTTCTAACTTTTATTCCCTACATAAAAATTTAACATTAAACTTCTTAAAAGACTTGATACAAATGATCACTTAAGAGTGAGTAATGAAATTAAGTAAACTAGATGAGGTATATATTAACAAGTGCAATGTAAGTGTTCCAAATTCTGTAAGAAATCAGCACATTATACCCCATAAATGCACTAACGTATACATGATCTATGTGTTTGTGATTTAATAAAAAAATAAATAAATTGTATTTTATTCTGAGAGAAAAAAGAGTGAATAATGAGCTATCAAAACCTTCCCATTCAAATTTTATGTCACTTCACAAGTACTTTGTAATGCAGTATCTAGAGTCATGTAGGTAAATACTCCTGTTTTAATAGTCTACTACACATGTGAAAGAATAATGTGTATTAGTTTCAGACATGTGGAGGAGATCAGGAAAAAGAGAGATGCAGAGTTCGCCCTTTACTTGTACCTGTAAAACTACATTTATTCATTTTTTAAAAAGAGATTGGAAGGAAACATGATCAAAATTCCACATGTGTTATAGAGGGTATGTGAATGCTTATAATATTATTTTGTGACCTATGTGCCTGATATACAAACATCTTCAGCATACCGCTGCCCCTATTCCTGGTGAGTTCAGTATTCACGGAGGTAATCAACCCAACTAACTGATCTTTCAGTTCTTTAACTTTTCATTCTGAATTAGTTGAAGACTAACAAGAAGTGACAAACACAGTAAGTACTTCCTATTTACCCATCACCCTACCTACACCCATGATGAAATATTACATAAATAGACTCAGCGCCTGTAGCACAGTGGTTATGGCAACAACCACATACATTGAAGTTGGGGGGTTTGAACTTGGCCCGGGTCAGCTAAACAGCAATGACAACTTCAACAAAAAATAGCCAGGCATTGTGGCGGGTGCCTGTAGTCCCAGCTACTTGGGAGGCTGAGGCAAGAGAATTGCTTAAACCCAAGAGTTTGAGCTGTGAGCTGTGATGCCTCTGCACTCTACTGAGGGTGACATAATGAGATTCTGTCTCCAAAAAAAAAGAAAAAAAGAAAGAAAGATTATATAGACTATATTATCTAAACTAGAAGATTGACATTGGTTCAACTCAGTTATTATAAAAGCAATCTTACCATATGCCATCACAATTTACATGCATGTGTTCTTTCAGGAGTGGGATATTCCTGAGTCTGTAGTTATATAAGATTTTGTTACATGTGTAGAGTCATATAACCAGCACCACATTGAAGATACAGAACTGTTTCTTCACTACAAAAGAACTCCCATAGGCTGCCCCTATTAAAATGTATAACACATGCCTCTTCTCCAAACCCACTAACCATTAATTTATCCTGTGTCTATAATTTGATGATTTTAAAAGTGTTATGTAAATGGATTGATATACCATCTAACCTTTTGAGTTTGGATTATTTCACTCAGCATAATGTCCTCCAGATCCATCCAAGTTATTGCAGGTAGAGTTGTTGGTATTTTATTTACTATTTTACTTTCTCCCTGGCAGTGTGTGAAAGATCTTATCCGACATATATAACTATCAGTATTTGATATTTTAGCCACTTAAGAAGCTAAAGAGTGGTACCACATTGTGATTTTAATTGATATTTTCTTAATAGCTAGTGATATGGAACAACTTTTCATGTGTTTATTTGCCATACGTGTGTCTCCTTCAGTGTAGCATCTTTTCAAGCCTCTGGCCCTAGTTGAATACAATTCTCAACTCACTCCATGTCTGTTCCCAAGGAGCTGAGTGTGGCTGGAGAACAACACACAACTATGCCCAATGGTTAACCTTTAAATTGATGATATTGATCCTTAAATGTCCACTTAGCTGTCCTGAGCAATCACATAATGTTTTTAATATTGATTCTCAGTCTCCAAAGGAAATACTTCATATCATCTCCTCCCTTCTGAAACTGCCTCCTTACCTTTTCATCACTCTCGGCTAATGCTCTGCTGAGAACTTCCCTATCTCTCCACACTGGACTATCTGCTGATGTGCCTTTCAGCCCAATTCTCTGCCTTCTTTCTCGTGTCAGGAAATGGGCTCTGGAAATTTCTGATGGAAATCAGTATTTCCACTGTGTGCTATTGTTTCCTGTGCCCTCTCCTCAAAGAAACACTTTAGATAATTACTGCCTCTCCCTCTGGAGTCTTCAATGAGTCCTTCCTTAATGGACTCTTCCATGGCACTTCAAACAGCTTATTCTATTTCCTAGCTTAGAATACCACCAAGTCCATGTTCCCCTCCATCCAGGGCCTGAAAGTTCTTCTATCCTTTATAGAAAATCTCATAAGAAAGTTTTCTGTACTCTTCATTTCCTCCCTATCATGTCCCCTTCATATATTCTTACATCTCTATCTCCTTTTCTTAGCTAGATCATTGAATCTATTTTCCTCATTTTAAATTTATTTTTGAAATAGTAATACAGTCACAGGTTCCAAATAAAAATCTTTAAATGAATACATTGAAAATTGGTATCCCATTTCAGGGCTTCAGGCATTCTTGCTTTCTCTTTGTATTTTATTGTGTACTTACTTACTTTTTTTATTAAATCCTAACTGTATACATTGATGCATTTATGGGGTTCAGTGTACTGATTTTATATACAATGTGAAATTCTTACATTGAACTGATTAACATATACATCACAATTATATTCTTTTCTTAATAGTTTTGAAATGTGCCATTGCATTATGCACAATAGGTGAGGTCCTCCCAAATACCCTTCCTCCTCCCGCCACATCCATCCTGTTTCCTCTCTCCTCTTTCCTTTTACTTTCTGGACTATAGTTAAGTTTTACCATTTGTATGAATGTGTAGGTGATTATATATTGATTTCATAGTAGTGTTCAGTACATTGGATACTTTTTATCCATTCTTGATACTTTGCTAAGAGGAGTATGTTCCAGCTCCAACCAGGTAAACATAAAAGATGTAAAGTCATTATCTTTTTTATGGCTGCATAGTATTCCATGGTGTACATATACCACAATTTGTTAATCCATTCATGGGTCGATGGGCACTTGGGTTATTTCCATATCTTGGCAATTATGAATTGGACTGCAATAAACATTCTGGTGCAAATGTCCTTGTTGTAAAATGATTTTTGATCATCTGGGTATATAACAAGTAGAAGAATTACAGGATTGAACAGTAAGTCTACTTTTACTTCTTTGAGTATTTTCCAAACTTCTTTCCAAAAAGGTCATATTAGTTTGCATTCCCACCAGCAGTGTACAAGTGTTCCCTTCTATCTGCATCCACACCAACATCTGTAGTTTGGGGATTTCGTTACATGGGCTAATGTTACTGGAGTTAGATGACATCTCAAAGTGGTTTTGATTTACATTTCTCTATGATTAAAGATGATGAGAATTTTTTCATGTGTTTGTAAACTATGTGCCTGCCTTCATAAGGGAAGTTTCTGTTCAAGTCTCTTGCCCACATAGAAATGGCATTATTTGTTCTTTTCTTATTGATTCATTTGAGTTCTCTGTGGATGCTAGTTATAAGACTTTTGTTGGAAGAATAACCTGAAAAAATATTCTCCTGTTCTGTTTGCTTTACTTCTTGTGCTTTTGGCTGTGCAGAAGCTTTTCCTTTTTTTTATTAAATCATAACTATGTACATTAATGCAATCATGGGGTACAATGTGCTGGTTTTATATACAATTTGAAATATTTTCATCATACTGGTTTACAAAGCCTTCACAGCATTTTCTTAGTTATTGTGTTAAGACATTTATATTCTACACCTACTAAATTTCACATGTACCTTTCTTTGTAAGATGCACTGTAGGTGTGGTCCCACGAATTACCCTTCCTCCACCCATCCACCCCCGTCCCCTCCCCTCCCACTCCCCTATCCCTTTCTTCTTGGGTTATAATTGGATTATACCTTTCATATGACCTACAAATTGGTTTCATAGTAGGGCTGAGTACAATGGATACATTTTATTCCATTCTTGAGATACTTTATTTAGAAGAATATGTTCCAGCTCCATCCATGTAAACATGAAAGAGGTAAAGTCTCCATCTTTCTTGAAGGCTGCATAATATTCCATGCTGTACATATACCAAAGTTTATTAATCCATACGTGGGTCGATGGGCACTTGGGCTTATTCCATGACTTAGCAATTATGAATTGGGCTGCAATAAACATTCTGGCACAAATTTTTTTTTATAATGTGATTTTTGGTCTTCTGGATATATACCTAGTAGAGGAATTGTGGGATCAAATGGCAGGTCTATTTTTAGATCTCTACGTATTCTCCAAACATCTCTCCAAAAGAAACATATTAGTTTGCATTCCCACCAGCAAAGTAGAAGTGTTCCCTTTTCATTACATCCATGTCAACATCTCTGGTTTTGGGATTTTGTGATGTAGGCTAATCTTACTGGAGTTAGATGATATCTCAAAGTAGTTTTGATTTGCATTTCTCTGATGATTAAGGATGATGAGCATTTTTTTCATATGTCTGTAGGCCATGAGCCTGTCTTCTTCAGAAAAGTTTCTAGTAGTTTTGATTTGCATTTCTCTGATGATTAAGGATGATGAGCATTTTTTTCATATGTCTGTGGGCCATGCGCCTGTCTTCTTCAGAAAAGTTTCTCTTCAAATCCTTTGCCCATCCTGAGATGGGATCACTTTTTCTTTTCTTGCTAATATCTTTGAGTCCTCTGTGGATTCTGGTTATTAAACCTTTGTTGGAGGCATAACCTGCAAATTATCTTCTCCCATTCTGAGGGCTGTCTGCTTGCTTTACTTACTGTGTTCCTGGCTATGCAGAAGCTTTTTAGTTTGATCAGGTCCCAGTAGTGTATTTTTGATGCTGCTTCAATTGCCCAGGGGGATCATCCTCATAAAATATTTGCTAAAGGCTGATTTGTTCAAGAGTTTTCCCTGTACATTCTTCTAGTATTTTTAGTTTCATGTCTTAAGGTTAAATCTTTAATCCAGTGAGAGTCTACCTTAGTTAATGGTTAAAGGTGTGAGTCCAGTTTCAGTCTTCTACAGGTTGCCAGCCAGTTCACCCAGTACTAGCACCATTTGTTAAATAGGGAGTCCTTTCCCCACTGAATGTTTTTAATTGGCTTGTCAAATATCAAATAATGGTAAGTAGCTGGGTTCATCTCTTGGTTCTCTATTCTGTTCCATATATCTACCTCTCTGTCTTTGTGCCAGTATCATGCTGTTTTGATCACTATCGATTTATAATATAGTCTGGGGTCTGGTAGCATAATTCCTCCTGCTTTGTTTTTATATCTGAGTAATGTCTTGGCTATTTGAGATTTGTCCTGCATCCATATAAAACTAAGTATTATTTTTTCGAGATCCTTAGACTATGACAGTGGAGCTTTACTATGGATTGAATTAAAATTGTATATACTTTAGGTAGTATGGACATTTTAACAATTTTGATTCTTCCCAGCCATGAGCATGGAATGTTTCTCCATTTGTTAACATCTTCAGCTATTTCTTTTCTTAGAGTTTCATAGTTTTCCTTACATAGATCTTTCACATGCTTTGTTAGGTAAACTCCCAAATATTTCATCTTCTTTGGCACTACTGTGAACAGAATAGAGCCCTTGAATGTTTTTCAGCTTGACTATTTTGGAATATATAAAGGCTACAGATTTATGAATATTGATTTTGTAACCTGAGATGCTGCTGTATTCCTTGATCACTTCTAAAAGTTTTGTAGTGGAATCCCTGGTATTTTCCAGATATACAATCATATCATCTACGAAGAGTGAAAGTTGGATCTCTTTTGAGCCTTTATGGATACCCTTGAGCACCTTTTCTTCCCTGATTGCAATGGCTAAGACTTCCATTATAATGTTAAAAAGCAGTGGAGACAATGGGCAACCTTGCCTGGTTCCTGATCTAAGAGGAAATAGTTTCAATTTAACTCCATTCAATATGATATTGGCTGTGGGTTTGCTGTAGATGGCCTCTATCAGTTTAAGAAATGTCCCTTCTATACCAATTTTTTTAAGTGTTCTGATCATGAAGGGATGCTGAATATTGTCAAAAGCTTTTCTGCGTCAATTGAGAGAATCATATGGTCTTTATTTTTTAATTTGTTTATGTGCTGAATTACATTTATAGATTTACATATATTGAACTGGCCGTGGGACCCTGGGATAAAGCCCACTTGGTCATGGTATATAATTTGTTTGATGTGTTGTTGGATTGTTTATTAGTATCTTGTTAAATATTTTTGCATCAATATTCATTAGTGATATTGGTCTATAGTTTTCTTTTCTTGTTGGGTCTTTTCCTGGTTTTGGGATCAAGGTGATGTTTGCTTCATAGAATGTGTTGGGTAGTTTTCCTTCTTTTTTCTATATTTTGGAAAAGGTTGAGTAATATAGGTACTAGTTCCTCTTTCAAGGTTTGGTAGCATTCTGATGTGAAGCCACCTGGTCCCGGGCTTTTCCTTGTAGGGAGATTTTGTATAGTTGATGCTATTTCAGAATGATCTTCTCAAACCATCATGGAATAAAAGTTGAACTCAATAACAACAGGAATCTGCATACTCATACAAAGACATGGAATCTAAATAACCTTATGCTGAAGGATAGATGAATCATAGCCATAATTAAGAAGGAAATTACCAAATTTGGGGAACAAAATGACAATGAAGACATGAATTATCAGAACCTCTGGGATACTACAAAGGCAGTCCTAAGAAGGAAATTTATAGCACTGCAAGCCTTCCTCAAGAAACAAGAAGGAGAGGAATTTAACAACTTAATGGGACATCTTAAGCAACTGGAGAAGGAAGAACATTCCAACCCCAAACCCAGCAGAAGAAAAGAAATAACCAAAAGGAGAGCAGAATTAAATGAAATCGAAAACAAAAGAATTATACAACAGATCAATAAATCAAAATACTTAGAGATATAAAAATAGATCTGCCATTCAATTCTTTAATTCCTTTATTGGGTATATATCCTGAAGACCAAAAATCACATCATAATAAAGTTATTTGTACCATAATGTTTATTGCAGCACAATTCATAATTGCTAAGACGTGGAAGAAGCCCAAATGCCCATCGACCCACAAATGGATTAATAAATTGTGGTACATGTATACCATGGAATACTATGCAGCCTTAAAGAAAGATGGAGACTTTACCTCTTTTGCGTTTACATGGATGGAGCTGGAACATATTCTTCTTAGCAAAGTATCTCAAGAATGGAAGAAAAAGTATCCAACGTATTCAGCCCTACTATGAAGCTAATCTATAGCTTTCATATGAAGGCTAAAACCCAGTTATAGCACAAGAAACGGGGAGAGGGGCAAGGGGGGAGAGGGGAGGGGAGAGCATGGGTGGAGGGAGGGTGATTGGTGGGATCACACTTACAGTGCATCTTACAAGGGTACAAGTGAACATTACTAAATCTAGAATATAAATGTCTTCATATAGTGATTAAAAGGCCATGAAGGCTATGTTAAATAGTTCAATGAAAATATTTCAGATTATATATGAAGTCAGCACATTGTGCCCCATGATTGCACCAATGTACACAATTATGATTTAATAAAAATAAAAATAAAGAAATGCTCACTGCTAGACTTTCCCAATGGTAAGCCAGTGACCAGTATAATCAGTGTGAATAGACTGCTCCCCAGTGACCTTTCACCCGGTGCTTTGGAATGCGGCCCTGCCTCAATTGGCTATTGCACTGGGGTTTGCAATACTCATTTCTCTAACTCTACCATTCCTGCTATACCTTCATTGGTATTCTTCTATAGAAAAGAGCTCTAGTCTCACTTTTATCTTTTAATTGAGTACAGTCAGTTCTTACTATTTGAGGGAGTTAATGTTTTTCAAAGTTGCCACAAACATTAAATCAGGGCATAGGGAACCTTCACTCTCAGGGGAAATACAGGTTTGGTTCCTGTGAGCCTTTGTCACATTGTTACCAACGTATCAATACAACCTGGGTTTATGTGTGTTTCCGTTAAAGACTCATCTCTAAAAGAAGCTTCTCTAAGGTCCGCGTTTTCTACAAGAAGCACATCACAGCTTTCTTATGCTCAGGAACACTGGACATGTCATCAGCACCACACTTGGACCATTTCAAGCATGACATCACCAACAAGAATCACAATAACACACACACAAAAAAGTGGCAAGTCAGTTGCATGACTGCAAAAAAGACGCTTGTTCACCGCATTCGAGCTGAAGCAAGGTAGAGCATGGCCTTGTTCACCCCCCCAACCCCAGCCGGAAGTGAGCACGTGGGTGACTGCTCTGTATGGGTCCAATTGGCCGTGATCATGTTGCAAGAACAGGTGATTTGGGGGGTTACAAATCATGGAAAAGGATAGAGTTTGACAATATAGAAGAATCCTTTATTAATAAGGATGGATTATATCGGTGTGGACACAGGGAATTTTACTTACTCAATGTATTATAGTTCATTATAGTTACTCTTTTAGATGTGCACAAGTCCCAATTTGCCATAAGGAAGTCCTTTCACGTTGACTTGTGTTCTTTTGAGTCTTCTTATCTTTGATCGCTTTCTTGCTTTTTGCTTGTTTTTGTTTGTCTGTGACAGTCTTACTCTGTCACATCAGCTAGAGTGCAGTGGTGGTGTCATCATAGCTCACTGCCACCTCAAATTCCTGAGCTCAAGTGCTCCTCCTGCCTTGGCCTCCCAAAGTGCCAGGAGTACAGGCATAAGCCACCTCACCCAGCCCTTTCCTGCTTTTTGATACTGATATTCTATGCTCAACTGGAATCAGCCATTTTCCCACAGAGCTTTAGTTAAGAGGAAATGGTCATTAGAAGCCAGGATCTGAGTGCTGGATGTGCTTGTCATTGCTGGAGTGTCACTGCTCTTAGGCCACTTCAGTGATCAGATAAGACCTATATTTTTGAAAATAATATATGAATATCAATATATTCATAGATGTTATACATATTGATATTTCTGATTAAAACCTCACATGTCAAAAGTGTTTTCTTAACTACTTTTGTGTATATGTGTCTGTGTGTGCCCTGGGTAGGAAGTAGTGAATCATCATCATAGCTCACAGCACCCTCAAACTCCTGGGCTCAAGTAATCCTCCTGCCTCAGCCTTATGAGTACCTGGGACTACAGATGCCCGCCACCCCACCTGGCTAGTTTTTCCATTTTTACTAGAGACGTGGTCTCGCTCTTGCTCAGGCTGATCTCAAACTCCTGAGCTCAAGCGATCCTCCTGCCTTGACTTCCCAGAGTGCTTGGATTACAGGGGTGACCTACCACACCAGGTCTACTTTTCTTTTATTATAGTCAAATATACATAACATAAAACTCACCTTCTTCACCATTTTTAAGTGTACAGTTCAGTGATATTAAGTACATTCACCTTACTTTGCGGCCATCACCGCCATCCAGGCGCAGAACTTTTTAACATCCCAAAGTGAAAATCTGTCCCCAGTGAACTCTAACACCCCCGTCCCCTCCCCAGCCCTCAGCCCCACCAACCATCGTTCTGCTTTCTGTCTCTGTGGATCTGACCACACCAGGTACCTCATGTAAGGGGGATCATACAATATTTGCCCTGTTGTGACTGGTTTCTTTTACTAAACCTAACATTGTCAAGGGTCGTCTGGATTGTAGCTTATCAGAATTTCCTTCCTTTTTAAGGCTGAATAATATTCCATTGTATTTACACACCACACTTTGTTTATTCTTCATCTGTTGATAGACATTCCTATTATTTCTGCCCTTTGGCTAGTGTGTGATGCTGTTAGGAACATTGTTAAAGAGTATCTGTTCATCTTAACTACTTTTATGTTGGTCTCATTTCTCATACACTGAAAATCGAGGTTCTTAATAACATTAGTATTTACTGTTTGCTTTACCCCAGTAAAACTGCTCCAAAATTATAATAGCAACAACTTCTAAAAATAAACCTACAAGAGACAGAAAGCAGATTGTTGCTTTCCAAAGGCTGAGGGAAGGGTGGAACGAGGAGTGACTGCTTCATAATTACGAGGTGTTCTTTTGAGGTGATAAAAATGTTTCAGAACTAGATAGCTGTGATAGTTGCCCAACATTGTGAACATACTAAATGCCACTGAGTTGTAAACTTTAAAATAGTTAGGCTGGATGTGGGAGTACTTTGGAAGGCCGAGGTGAGAGAATCACTGGAGGCCAAGCCGGAAACCAACCTGGGCAATGTAGTGAGAGCCCATTTCTTAAAACAAAAAACTAGCTGGACGTTGTGGTGGGCATCTGGAGTCCAGCTACATGGGAGGCTGAGGCAGGAGGATCCCCTGAACCCAGGAGTTCCAGGTGCAGTGAGCTATGATGACACCACTGCACTCTAGCCTAGATGTCAGAGACCCTGTCTCAAAAAAAAAAAAAAAAAAAAGGTAATTTTGTGTTTTGTGAATTTCACCTCAATTTTAAAAACCCAGATTCGTACGTAATTCTTTTCATCTTTAACATAAATCACTCTGAGGAGGTATAGTCAGATCGCTCACTGTGTTCAAAAGGTATGAGAAAATTTTTCTCATCTTCATTATGTTATCAATTTGTACAACTAGGTTCACTTTCTGTTTTATATTCGGTTATGAGATTTGCTTTCTTTTCCTGTCATTTCCTCTTAAATACATGTATTTTTTTAAGAAACAGGGTCTTGCTTTGTCACCCAGGCTGGAGTGCAGTGGTTCAATCATAGCTCACGGGCAGCTCAAACTCCTGGGCTCAAGTGATCCTCCCCCCTGTTTCTCAAAGTGTTAGGATTACAGGTGTGAGCCATTGCACTTGCCCTTGGCCTCATTTTATTTCATTTTTTTGGAGATAGAGTCTCACCCTGTCATCCCAGATAAATTGCAGTGGTGTCATCATAGCTCGCAGCAACCTCAAACTCCTGGGCTTGAGTGATCTTCTTGCCTCAGCCTCCCCAGTAGCTGAGATTACAGGCACCACCACACCTGGCTAATTTTTCTATTTTTAGTTGACATGGGATCTCGCTCGTGCTCAGGCTGGTCTGGAACTCCTGAGCTCAAGGAATCCTGGTGCCTCAGTCTCCCAGAGTGCTGGGATTACAGGCGTGAGCCACCACACCTGGCCTGGTTTTATTCTTTGTGCCCAGGTACTATTGGGTCTGGTTGGGTCTGGTTGGTAAGATTGCTCTAGGGGTGGGGTTGGCAGGTAGCTGCTCAGAGAGGCCATGGAGACCTGTTGGAGGTCCCCCAAGTCCCTTTGGGCTCTTAGAAACAGAGCTGAGGACACTCTGGCATGGCCTGGGGCCTTTCTTTCCCTCTTGACCCTTTCCTGGCCCTGGGGGCTTAGGCAGTGTGTCTTTTCTGTGGCCTGAAGTCCTTCCTCTCCTCCCTCCTGGTGCCTCCAGAAAGATCCAGGCTCAATTCAAATGACGAGCCCACTTGTTTCAAGCTCACACTTCTTCTCACTCCTGGACAGTGGCCTTGATTGATACCTGTCCTGGGATGGGAGTGCTGAGCAGGGGGAGAGTTACTCCAGGCACTGGGGGAGCATGAGGGAGGAGCTGTTTAGCCCCCCAGCACCTCCTTGGTGGCTCCTCTCAAAGCCCACAGAGACTCCCTGAGCAGGTGAGTGACTGAGGCTGGAGACAGAGTGCGGGGAGTCAGCTGTGGCCCCAGGCCTCTGAGCAGCCCACATGGGGTGAGTCAGAAGACAGAAGAGATGGGTAGGGGTCACAGGGCTGGGCCCAAAAGGGGAAGGGCCCCCAATCCCAAGCATTCTTGATAGGGATTCCAGAGGCCCGGGACAGGTGTGGGGGGCGGCTGTGGGGCTCTGCCTGGGTCTCTGTGACTCACTGTCTCACCTCAGACCTCTCAGCCACAGCTCAGTGTGGGAACCCCTGCCCGTAGCCCCTCACCCTGGGCAAAGACCCCTTTCTAAATCACTGATTCCCTCAAAGGGCTACTCACCATCTGCAGCCACAAGCCCAGTTCCATCCCAGGCCGAGTCCTGCCGGAGTGCATACATGGCCTACCCACACTCTTCCTTTGGGCGCCATTGAGTCACAGGAAGTCCAGTGTGGGTGACTCTGAGCTCTGGGTAAATCTCTTCCCCTTCCAGCCTCGGTTCACTCATCTCCCAGTAGCCTTGAAGTTCCTTCCAGTTGTCTGAATTCCAGGATTCTTTTGTTCTTCATATAAATGAGATCATGCGATATTTGGCTGTTTGTGTCTGGGACCTTTCACTTAGCATAATATTTTCAAGGTTCATCCCTGTCCCAGAAGGTATTAGCACTTCCTTTTTTATGGCCAAGTAATATTCCATTGTGTGGACAGACCACCTTGTTTGTCCACCCATCTGTTGATGGACATTCTTTTCCTCTTTCTGACTATTATGAATAACACTATTGTGAACTTCTACATGCACATTTTTATGTGGACAGATGTTTTTGATTCTCTTGGGCACACGCCTAGGAATGGAACTGCTGAGTGACAGAGGCAACTCTACATCTAACTGTTTGAGGGCTGGTTCTTGCACACAACTGCACTATTACAAGTGAAGGTCCAGTCTGAGTTCCTCAAGGCTTAAAACATAACAAAAATAATGCAGCAAAAGCAGCAGCTGCCTTGTGCAGCCGTGAAGCCTGATGGGTTGTTCAGGCCCGTTTGTCTCTACTTACCCTGGAGTTCCACCTCTGAGCTCCACAGAGTGCCAGCTCCTCCACCAGGAACAGATCAGAGAGATGAGGATCCCAGAAAGTTCCATGCCCTCTGCTTCAATCCCAGCGGTAGCCTGCCAGGAAGGCACTATTATTATGGCCATCTGTTGGATAAGAAAGTCGGCGCTCAGAGAGGTTACAGGCTTACTGGATGTCACACAACCCCATAGCAGCCAACATGGGAGTTGAACCCAGGCAGCCTGACTCTAGAGGCTGCCCCCTCCACTATGAATCAGCCCCTGAGATGGGGCTGAGGTGCAGGTGGCACTCTCTGCATGGCTAGAGGAGTCTGGCTCCAGTTGGATAACTGGAGGTGGAGGTTTTATGCTAATGGCAAGAAGCTGCCTTTCTCTCACCCCAAAGAAGGAAAGGGGTGAGGAGAGGACACACTCCCAGCTGCCCAACCCCCTGCCAGTATCTCCACCTCAGCTGGTATTGACACCAGTTCATGTTGCCCAAACCTCCTGGCTGATTAGCCCCAGCAGCCATTCCCAAGAGGCTCTTGGAGCATCAAGATGAGCTGATTACTCAAATTGCAGGGCTCCTTTCTCCCTCGGCCCCCCTGCCTGCCTCCCCTGGGGATCTGTCCTCAGCTAGAGGGCCTGGTGGGAAGGGAGGGGCAGTTGGGCACAGCCCCACTCGGGGCTGCCCCTGGAGGAGCCACCCTTGCCTTGCTTCAGGGTGAGGGAGCACAGGAAGGTTGCTGACCGGCCTGCTTAGGTCCGGTCTGCTGGGGGCATCTCTAAACCCCTCCCTGGGCCTGAGAGGCTGTCTTCTTTTAAACAGTGTTGGTAAGATGTACTCGACATTTCATACAATTCGCTCATTTAAAGTATCCAATTCTATGACTTTTAGTAAATTTACAGAATTGTGCGACCTATACCACCTTACGCGTGTCCATCACTCCAAAGAGAAACTGGGTGCCCATTTCCACTTGTTCCCCTTCCAAGGCCCAGCCCCAGGCAGCCACTCATCTGCTTTCTGTCTCTATAGACAGACATTGTCTGAGCATTTTATAATCACAGAACCATACCCCATCTGGTCTTTTGTACCTCTGCACGTTTGTGAGGTTCAGCCAAGGTGTCAGTGCTTCATTCCAGTTCACAGACGAATCATATTCTGTTGTCTGTGGAGACCACAAGCTGCTCACTCATCCACCTGTTGGTGGGTCTGTGGGTTGTTTCCATGTTCAGGCGATTAGGACGGATGCTGCTGTGAACATTTGTGTACAAGTTCTTGTGTGGACATGTGTTTATGTTTCTCTTGGGCATGTGCCCAGGAGTGGAACTGCTGGGTCGCAGGGTCACCATATGTCTAACTGTTTGAGGGGCTGCCAGCCGCCTTCACATGAGGGCCAGTCTGGGTCCTCCATGCTCACTTTCCTGTTTAGGTTCCCATGCTTTAAAAAAAAAGAGGAAAAAAAAGCCACTGCAAAAGACGTGCCACTTGTCCAGCCAAAAAGCCGAAACGCCAAAAAGCCGAGCTCCAGGTGTGACACTTTGGAAAGGTGCCACACTGTTCTCCCCTTCACGTGAGATTCAGATCCTCCCACCTCCTCACCAATGTTTCTCTGTGTCCTTCTGTTTATAGCCATCCTAGCAGGTGTGAAGTGGCATCTCACTGTGGCTTTGATTTGCATGTCCCTGGCGGCTGATGATGCTACTGAACATCTTTTCTTATGCTTGTTTTGGCCATTCCTATATCATTGGGGGAGAAATGTCTACTCAAATATTTTGCTCATTTTCAACTGGATTATTTGTCGTCTTGTTGAATTGTAAGAGTTCTGGATATGAGTCTCAGGCAGGCATCTAATGTCTCCTTTTCCAGAGCGCCAGATCTTAAGGTGGTGAGACCCCATGGTGGGCCTCTGCCTGGACTGCAGAGCCAGCTCCTGCTGGAGGCAGAGGCCTGTGCTTGCTCAGCTGGGGAGGCTTGGAGGAAAACTTCAGGGCACCAGCTGCTTCTGGGTCTCTGAAGGCTTGGGATGACAGTTGGGGAAGGGGGTGTGGAGAGACACCAGGTTCTGGGCCTGCTCTTCTGACTCCTGCCAAGGAGGATGGAGAGCTTGTCACCTCCGGCCTCTGACCTTTCTTCTTTCCAGCAAGGAATACCCCAGAATCCTCAGAACCCGTAGCCTGTCTCCCTCAGAGCCACCAAACCTGACCCTGGGTCCTATCTCCACAGGGGTCCTCAAAGCAGCTTTGGGGTTCACGCCCAACTGCAGATCCCCAGGCTGGGAGCCATCAGGTCTCTGGGACACACTTTTCTCCACTTGCCACCATACAAGCCATCCAGCTCTAAAGTACCAGTGTGAACCTGGAAGCCACCACCCCCACCTGGGACTCAGGGAGAAGGGGATGTGTTATCCCTTGGGGCTGCCATCTACCCTTCCCACTTTAGGCCTGGGTCCTGTGAATCTGTGTCCTGGAGAAAATTCTCTACCAAAGGGATTTTCTAGGGCCTGAGCAAGACACCTGACACGGGCTCAGGTGCCTGCCACAGCTGGCCCAGAGCAAGGATGGTCCTTGGGGGCAAGGGTGTGCTATGTTTACCTCTGTGCCCCTAGCTCCTTGAACAGAGAGGTGGTCATTTTCCCAAGTGCTCCTTGGGTGTGACTAGGACGGAAAGCCCAGGTCCTAACCCCTCCCTCCCTGCCCCTCAAAGGGTGACACTATTAAACTCTTGGTACCTCAGTTTCCTCTTCTGCAAAATGGGACATGACACATCTCACAGTACTGGCTGCGGCTCCAGAGAATTAGGGAGCCCAACTGGTGAAGCCAACTGGCTGGTGGCCTCGTGCTTCCCCTCAGAAGCCCACCTGGGACACACTCCTCTGGATTTGCACAGCTATGCATGGCCCAGGCTTGGTCCTAGGGGGCTGTCCTTGTCTGTCTATCTCCCCTGACAGATCAGGTGGCTCCTTGGGGGTAAGGCTGTGCTGCCCTCACATCTGTGTCCCCAGCTCCTCTGAGCCAGACAGCAGGGACTGTACAGCTGAATCCATGATCCCCCACTCAGGGATTCCCAGTTTGAGGACTTAGGGGCTGGACACAGGCCCTGAGGACCAGTGGGCTTCATCCTGGTCTCATGTAGCTGAACACGTGCTGGGTGCAAGGCCAGCGCAGGCAGGCGCAGGCCACCAGACATGAGGGGGCAGCAGGGCCTCCACAGAGCTCTGTGCTCTGCCCTCCCTGTCAGGGACGCGCTTGGCTAGTTGGAGTTTGCTGACATGGGGCCAACCAGTACTTGTCCCTCATTCTCAGTGTCTCCTGTCCTGGATTGTCCCTGATTCCCCCAGGGGATGGTCTCTCACCCACCCCAGCCTCTAGGTGATCTGAGCCCATCTTTGCCAAACTAGAGTCCCAGTGGGGCTGTACCACTCCGGGAACTTGATACCACAGCTCTCCCACTCTTCAAAGGCACAGCACCGGGTGGGAAGGGTGCTCTTCCTGGCTCAGTGTGCACATTCTCAGCTCAGATGTCCCCCTTCAGGAGTTGCGGGCCACCTCAAACAGGTGACCCCGCCTTCCTTCCCAAACTCCATGGACATCCTAGTGCCGTCACGCTCTGTGTGTTCCTGACCTATGCAGGTTAGGACAAATGTGCTGCTCACCAGCGGTCAACCCCCCAAACCCAGACCTGCTGGAGTGAGAGCAGTAGAAACTTTCCAAAGGGCAGTGATCCCACTGCCACTGAGCTCTGGCTTCCCATCCAGCCTTGGACAATTGCCAAGTGACTTTCTTAGTCTCAGCTCCTCACTCATCCTGTGGTCTTGTGCAGGTAACAGAGATGTAATATATTTAAAGCACACTCAGGAAAGTGCCTGGTCCCATAAAAGAGGGAACCTGACACTAGGCTGGGGAGGGGGAAGGGCAGAGAAACCTTTGCACTCTAAGCCCCCCATCGCCTGAAGCTGCCTCCCTGTAGACTGAGGGGGCAGCTGGCAGGAGTGGGGCCCACCTGCTTCTTGTTTGAGGCCCTGGGGTGCAGGTGGGTGTGAGTTTCCTCCCATAGTTGGCTGAGGAGAATTCTTGGTGGGAATGGCAGGTATAACACAAGGTACTCAGTTATTCAGAAAAATAATGCATAATATATACTAAAAAAAAAAAAAAAAGTATTCGTTGATCCGAAATTCAAACTGAACAGGGCATCTGGTATTTTTGTGAATTCTGACAATCGGCTCTCAGCTTTGTCCTAGCCCCTGGGCTGACAACGGACAAAGGCCAGGGCGAGTGCGCGTGGAGGTTAGGATTGGTTTAAGCCAATCGGGGCTCATCTTGGGGTTGGGGGTAGTATGTGTGATCCCCCAATCACTGGGTTGAAAGGCTTGGGGATGATGCTGCCAAGACCACCCTGGTTCCCCATAACCAAGAAGCCACCAGTTACTGCACATTCTTCTGTCCGTCTGGGATGGACCTCTGTCTGGAATGGAAAGTCTGTAGGTTTAGGCAACATCTAACTCCCAGCCCTTCTTTGGTTATTTAAACAGAGGCCTCACTCATTTCCCAGACAGAAGGACTGAGGCAGGGAGCCTAGGAAGGGAGGTGGCAGGCTGGAGGGTGCAGTGGCCTCCTGAGTGACAGCCTGGGGCTACAGAGAGGCACCTGACTGGCATCTCTTAAGTCTGTTCCTGCCTGAGAACTTTATGGGCTGGAATGGTGCCACTCACATCCACTAGCAAGGAGCGTGTGGACATCCACTACTTTTGTTTCGGAGTGGGGGTGGGCAATGCAAGGCGTTGTCATGCTTTACTGGGGGCCCAAGATGTGCTGGCAGGAGTCATCCTCCACAATGAATCCCAGGATGACTCCTGTTTGCAATGGAGGCCCAGACTGGGGAAATGACCAGCCCAGGGTCACTTGGTGGTAAGCTTCCTGGCTTCTGAGTCAGCTGGAGTTCTCCCTACCAACACCCCACTGCCAGCTGAACACCAGTTTCAAGGTCTTTTTCTGGGTAAAATGCAGGGGTGTTCAGCTTCGTAACCCTGCATCCCATGCTTACTACACCCAGGGTCAAGGGAAAGTGCTGAGACATCGCCCCTTTTTCGTTAAAGCCTGGGAAGGAGTCCTCCTGGGTCTAGCTAGGTGGAGAAGGAATAAGTAGCCCCTCAAACCATGATTTCACTGGGTAGTGAGAAATTATTTCCATTCCCAGTGAATAATGAACATTCCTGTTTGAGCAGCCCTCTGTGGGAAGCTTATTAGGTGAGTGGTGGTGGAGATAAAATGTGTGGGTACGGTGAAGCCCCAGGGGTCAGGAGCCAGTGATGAAGTTTGGCCAATGTGGCCTCAGTTGAAGCAGCTGGAAGCCAAAGTTCCCTCCCTCCTGGGCTTCCAGCTGTGGCCACAGCAGAGCTCTGCTGATGGGTTTGGACAGAGTAAACCCAGCTGGCCTGCCTTGGAGGTCAAAGTGACTATAGTGGGGCCACAAGCCTGCTGCTCTGCCTGGCTGGCAGCTTCCATGGCCCCTGAGAGCCCATCCCTGTGGTCCACCCCTGGGCTCTGGGTTGGAAACCTCCCCAAAGCAGGCTTCCTCTGCTGGTATCTGGGAGCCCCTTTGGCTGGGTCTGCACTACCCACTCGGACTCTCCCCTGAGACTTGTGCGGTCTCAAGAGTACCTCCTGGGTCCTCTTGGATGGACTCCAGGGAGGTGAGCAGTACAAGCTGATGACATCCATTTCACAAATGTCCCCTGGCCAATTGGTGCATCTGTGCAGTGCAAAGCTCAGACTGCCAGGGCTGAGACCCCACCTCTGCCACCTCCTCCCTAAGTCTCTGAGGTTTTGTGTGGACTTAACAAGATAAAATAGAGATGCATTTGGAGCAGACCTGTCACCTGGGAAGCATCGTGCCATGCAACGGCCCAGGCCTGGTGTTGCTATGGTCCCAGCTCTGCTCTCCCTGGTTCTTTGTTCACTGGTATCTGAGAGGTGTTAGCTCCAGATGAGTGGCAGGAGTACGTCCTCCTGCATAGGAGGCAGGCAGGGCAGGGGATGGCCTTTCCACCCACCCTGAGCTTCTCTGCTCCAGCCTGAGCCAAGCCAGAGTGACAGAGTGGGGTGTCCGGGAGCCCGAGAAATGGGACAGCAAGGAGAGCTGCCCTGTACCAGACCTTGCCCTCGTGTGTCTCCATCAGCAGCCAACCTCTGGGGCCACTCAGTAGGTATAGGATAGAGCATAGGGCTAAAAGTGCTTGGCACTAAGAACAGAGTATTCTGGACAAAAGCCATGCATCACTGCTGGCCACCAATACTGAGTACTTACTAGACACAAGTACTGTCCCAGCCCTAAGTCACATATTAGCAGTGAGAAGATTAAGGTAAGCCAGAAGCTCAGTAAACAGAATGTGTTAGGAGTTCAATCGTGCAGTTAAAGAAAAACTACATTTTTTAACCTTTACTTCCTCTTTGAAGTTTTCTGCTACATTGTATTTTCTCATGCTTCTTATTGCAATTTCAATAAAAGCTGGTGCAGAACATGGGAGGGGGCTGCATCTTGTTTGTCCTTGTGCAGTGCTTGCTGGCGTTAACCTCCTGGGGTCTCGCAGTTCAAAGCAAATGGACTGAGTAGGTGTTACTTCCTTGCATCAAGTCACAGAGACAAGTAGAGCCATGTAGTCTGGGATGCAGAATGAAGACTCCTGGCTTCCAGGAGATTCTTTCTTACTTCACTTTTCCTTCCCCATGTGTGACAACCCAGGGAGCAGATGTGTGGCCTGGTCTTGAGCCATTTCTGCAGTCAAAGCCATGGGGGTGTAGTAAGTCCTAGCTGTGCCCTTGGTAGCTGCATGACGTGGAGTGTGAGGCCCTCAGCTTCACTAAGCCTTGGTTTCTGGTCTGAAAAATGGAGACAAAGTTGTCTGCTTCCTGAGTCTGTTATACATGTTAAATGAAGCGGTGTCTGCATGAAACCTGCAGAGCTGAGCATGGAACCCAGGCAGCTAGTTCTGGGGTCTGTGCCTGAATCTCCGCATTTGCCTCTGCAGAGAGGCTGGTCTGGAATTGTGGGTCCTGAAGCCACCATGGCTAATGGGGTGGCAATGCTAATACCCCTCGGCTAGGCCCGATGCCAGGCATGGGGTACCCAGAACAAAGTGACACAGGCAGGCCCTTGTGAGGGCACACGGGCAACCAAGGAGACATACATTTCAGACACAGCATTTCCTTGTAACTACGATAATACTTTTTTCTTGCATGGGAGTATTTCTGAAGTCTGAAAGTATCCTGCCTGTCTGATGGCAATGATGTAACAGCAAGCAGGGGGAGATAGACCAGGCCCCTGGCTTTGTGGAGCTTACTTCTTGTGGAGGGAGACTGAGTATAAGGAATACATCAACAGGGTAATTTCAGAGAGCCATAAGTTCTAGAAGTAAATGAAGTAAAAGGAAGTAAAGTGTAGTAAAAGTAAAATGAAGTAAAAAGAAAGAGAATGACTGGGAAAGGGTCCTGGGGGAACCTCCTAGAGAGATTTTGCTAGGAGGCCTTTCTGAGGAGGTGAGTATGGGCAGAGCCCTAGAGGATGAGAATTTCTACAGGGTCTAAAGAGGATAGTTCTCCAGGGCGGGATGGTGCAATGGGGAAGAAGTAACAGTCTAAGAAGCTGCTCTTGAGACAAAGCAGAAACAGGCATTCCCACCTAGGGAAACCTCCTAGACAAAGGCCTGAGCTTGGGAATTGCCCATGATCTGGCCCATTTGGTTGGCTTGAGGCAGATGAAGCTGTTATTTTGTAAATGTTGGGGTCTGCTGAAAGACGTGCTTCTACATACCCCGACTGGCCACACATGCAGCTTGAGTCATGGGAAGACCTGCAGGGAAAGCAGCACAGGCAGAGGGAATGGCATGGGCAAAGGTCCTGAGGCAGGTGGGAGCTTGGCCGTACTGAGGAAGAGTGGTATGATTTGCAGAGTGACATGGGGGAGGGGTAGGAATCGTGAAAATTTGGCAGAGGCCAAGTCAAACTAGCCTTTGGGATGGGTTTGGATTTGAACCAAGTCTGAATGCTCCTTGATACATGAGAGTGGCAGCTTAGAACATGGAGGAGGAGGTAACCTCAGTCCCATATACTGCAAGCTTCCAATAAAGGCCCCAGGGAGCCCCAGGGAACTCTGTCCCTAACCCCTGATAGCTCAGGGGTGCTTTTCTATGAGGCAAGGCTCTGAGGGCATGGGGCATTGGATGGAGCTCAAGACCACTAGCTGTGTCCAGGAAGCTTGCTCCTGTGGGGCAGAGGAAGGAGGTCGAGGGGTTTGGAAAAGTAGCCGAAGGCCAGGTCACCTGGGCTCGGCTTCACGTGAAGCCGAGGGGCGGAACTGACCGGACGAACTTCTTGTGGCTTACATAGTGCATGGATTTCAATTTTTAAAATTGTAGTATTTAGAAATTAAGATTTTATTTAAAAATTCAGATTTCTGACTTGCTTGAACAGGAAAAAACTCTGACAACCCCAGGTCCCCATTCTCACTTGCCAGGGACTGGTTGGAACCGTACCCTCCACTTGTCCACAATCCCACTGCTCCCTATTGCCTCCCACCAGCTCGCTTCACTCCTGGCCCCAGCCTGTTCCTGTGCACATGTGAAGTCATGTTTCCTGCTAGGGCAATGGGAGCCACATTAGGGTGAACTCAGGGTAACAGTATCAGGATGGACCATTGAGGCTGGGGCAGAGGCATGGAAAGGGACGGGTGGGCTAGGACCCAGGAAATTGTGTCACCCTATCCCTGGGTGCTGACAAATCTTGATGTCAGGAGGTGGCATGGGAGACAAGGGGGGAACTGGCCTGCCCCCAGTCTAGTCTGTTCTTGCTGGGTTTCTCACAATGACACTGTGGGCTTGTCTTCATCTCCCACCCCCCTTCCCTGCCCCTTCATGCCCTCTCAGCTGACATTTCACTTGGAGAAGCCTCTTCATATCTGGATGGAACTTTCCATAAATGGAACCATAAATCTGGCTGGACACTTGTCATTAGCAGTGACTGAAGGCTTCCCACCCTACCCTGGGGTATCCCCTGTCCTGAGAGCCTTCGTTCCTAGACGGGTAGGTGGCAGAGAGGCCTTGCCCCCTAGGATATAGCTCTCCCTTTGCTTGCCCCAGGCCTTTGTACACCCCACGTCCCTGAGTCACAACTCACTCAACCAAGGTCCTTGATGACTCAGCATCCTGGTCAACAGTGTCTGTGGAAACAAGAGCTGCTCAGAGCTTGGTGGGAGAAAACTACAGGACCTCAAATGTCATTTCTAGCCCCCTATGAAGGGGCTGGGCAAGTGTGGCAATGTATGCAAGTGGGTCTTCCTGCCACCCTGCATCCCCAGGGGCTGGAGATGCTGCTCCCAGCTGTTCATCTCTCCCTGGAACACTTTTTGTTCTCGTGGAGTGTGAGGAAAAAGTGCTCCAGGAAAGAAGGGCAGTCATGAGTGGCTAGGATGTTGAACTGGCCAATTCTCATGGCCCCCGGGGTGGCATGCCCAGCTAGCCCCACTATACAGAGGGGAAACTGAGGTGCAGGCACATGATGACAAGCAGGACACTGTTGCTGAGGTTGGTGCCAGGAATCCCCCCTCCACCCTGAAGCCCCCTCTGCTGACCCCTTGCTCTTGGGCTCCTGTGACGTGCTGTGTTGAGAAGGCCAGGTGCTGTGGCAGGCTGAGCCAGGCCAGGATGGGGGCGCCAGGTGCAGCTTTCTGTGACTCCCACCCTCAGCTGCCAGGTCTGATTGGTCCTTTCTGGTGGGAGCACTTGTCCTCAGGGTCTAGAATGGCGGGGCTTTTCTAGTGCCCAACTGTTAGCCAGGTAGTGGGTCCTCAAGTGGGCACAGATAGACATTTTCTACCCTGTACATCCCTCCCAGTAAGGGCTCAAGGTACAGGTTTGCTTTACAACTTAATACTTTCTGAAGGGTTTGAACTTGGTGATTTATGTGCAGGTTTGAATGGCAGGTCCTCAGCCTAATGACTGTGTGACTGTGGGCAAGTTTCTCAACCTCTCTGTGCCCTAGTTTCTCATCTGGCAAATGGGGGTAGTAATGACACCAGGTGTTGAAGGATTTAAGATGCACAGAGCCCTTAGTGCAAGGACTGAGTCAGTGCTGGGCATGGCTGCGGCCACCTCACTTCATCGTCACTGCCATCCTGTGAGGTTTGTGTCATCATCGGACTCATTTTCTAGTCAAGAAAATGAGGCCCTAAGGTCAGACCATTATTTTAAAATCCTGAAATAAGAACGTCATGAAGGGGATCAGAGAGCATGAACTAGCCCAACCCATCCCCTTCCCCCACCAGGCACACTGAGCCCTGCCTCTCGCCTCTTGCAGTTACATCCACACCCTCAGCCTTCCCTGGCCTAGGAGCCAGCTCCCTATAGCCCCTGGACTCTGAGGCAGCCCAGGGAAGCCACACTGCCAACCCTTCTTTGGAGGCTTCGGCCCCTCAAACCCTATGAGGAGACATCTCAGTCCCCCACCACCCAGTTTCCAGGGAATTCAAAACAGCCTTGAACCCCTTTTGGCTCTGCCCTGCAGGTGGCCTGACACACGTGTGGCCTGGTGTGGCCAGATTCCATAAGGGTGTCTGAGCGTTTTTTATTTGCTCTACCACACATTGCACACACACAGCCGTCTGGAAGAATTCCTGGGCTGAGCTACGTGTGACTCAGCACTCCCGGCGCATGCCTGCTTGAGGGCGTCTGGGTGTATGTGAATCCACCCGTGCATATCAGCTTGGTAAATTTAACTTCTTCATTATGGAAAATTTCACAAGTGCACAGTGGAGAGGGCTGAGAAGTGACTCCGGCATCCCCGCCCTTGGTTTCAGCAGCGGCAGCATTTTGCCAATCTTGTCTCATCACCTCCTCGCAGGTGCCCTGTCCTGCCTTTTCCCTTTTGGCTGTAGTATTTCAAAGCAAACTACAGACATCATACCATGCATATCATTTTTTAAAACTTTAATTTTGAAATCATTACAGATTCACAGGAACCTCCACACTGACTACAGAGTGGGCTTGTGTGGCCTTCACCCAGTTCCCCTTAATGGTTACTTCTTACATTATCTACAATACTGAGTGTCAATTTTTGTTGTCTGTAATGTCAAAACTCAGATATTGACATTGGTAGAATATGTGTGTGTGTGGTTCTATGCCATTTTGCCACTGTGCAGATTCCTGTAACTACCCCGCTGTAAAAAACAGAGATCCCCACACCTGTCACCACCAAGATCCCCACATAATCATGCTCACCCCTCTCCCACCATCCCCGACACCCAACAGCTACGAAGCTGGTCTCCATCTGTATGATTTTTTCATTTGGAGATTATCATAGAAATGGAGACAGGGCTGGGTGCAGTGGCTCACATCTGTAATCTCAGTCCTTTGGGAGGCTGAGGTGGGAGGATCAGCTGAGCCTGGGATCTCGAGGCTGCAATCCAGCCCGGGAGACAGAGCAAGGCCTAGTGTCGCTCTCATTCTCTCTCTCTCTCTCAAAAGAGAAATGGAATTATCTATGTGGCCTCGGAGACTGGTTTTTCCCCTCACATGGCACCATGCCCTTGAGATCCACTCAAGTCATGCTGTGTCGTCAGCTCATCCTCCTGTGCTGCCCAGTGGCATCCGTGGTGTGGATGTCCCCAGATTGCTGACCCATTCACCTGTTAGTGGGCATCTGGATTGTTTCTATTTTGGGGATATTATGAATAATATCCACAGATACAGGTGTCTTTGTGACATCAGTTTTCTTTTTTCTGGGATATATGCCCAGGAGTACGATTGTATAAACTTCAAAGTTTATGTTCTGTTTTTAGGGAAAAGACACAATCTTCTCCAGAGCGGCTGCCAGAGCGCATCATTATAAAGGGAAGCGTCTATTTCCAGGAGCCCAAGGAGACAGTCCAGGGATGCTGAATAGCCTGTGCGCAGCTCACGGTATCAAGCACTTACTATGTCCCAAGGGAAGACCCTGGGGGAGCACAGACCCCGCTGACAGGAGCAGGGGAGGAACAGGCTGCTGCAAGTCCTGCCTCCTGACCTTTGCCCCAGCCCCCGCCTCTCTCCAGCACAGGCGGAGCTGTGGCTCTGTTGCCAGCTCAGTGCTCTCGGCCCTCCCGGGTTGGCCTTGTCTCCCTGGCAGCTGGGTCCTGCAGGAGGGACCCTGACCCAACCTCATCTGTACCCTGGAACCCCCATCTCTCCTGTCATCTTGATAGGAGGAGGGAGCATAAGAGGATGCATTCTTTCCTCTCTGTCCTCTCCCGCAGCAGGATCTGAGTCTCCCCTCTCCTTGCTGTGTGTTGCAGAGGTGACAACGCTGTCCGCCTGCAGTGAGGATGGGAACACCCACCATCTGCTGGGCGCTGTGGCTGGCACTTGAGCAAATGATGTGGTGGTTGGCATGACCAGCCTGCATTGAGTCATCACCACTGCCTTAGATGGTGAAGCCCAGCTCACAAGTGACAGAACTGGGGTTTGAAACTGTGTCCATCTGACCCACCAAACCAAGTGTTTCCAGCTGAGCTGGTTAGGAGGGTTTTTACCAACTCTGCAGGAGAAGGCTCATCTTTTATGCCCAGGATGGGGTAGCCTGGACTTCTGAGCAGGGCAGCTAGTGTCTGGACTCAGGCACTAGCTGCCCTGCTGCCTGGTTGGGATTCAAGTGCCCTGCCATGGTGGCCCCTGCTCAGGAGCCACTAGAGGGGCCCAGTGCAAACCCCGTGCCCCCACTGCTCTTGAGTGAAGTCTTTCTTCAGGCCTGAACTTGCAGGCCTGCCCTTATCTCACACTTTAACTTTCTTGCTGTGTGAGCCCAGGCAGGTGACTCAGCCTCTCTGATCTTTCCTGTCTCCTCCATGTGGGGAGATGAGTCTTTCCCCTCCCAGGCAGGTCTAGCCGTCAACTAATTGTTAACCTGAAAGATGCCCAGCTGTGAGAGGGAGATGTTTGGACTGGCACCCCTGCACGCAGTATGACCTGGAGCAGGTTGCTTTAGCTCTGGGCCTCCTCTTCCACTTAGTGGAGATAGCTCTTAGGATAGGTGTGCCAAGGCAGCTCAGGGCGTGGCTCTGCATGGACCCAGAACCATGGCACAAACACCAAGCTTTTCTCTCCATCAAATCCCAAGCTCACGGCTCTGTATTTTTCATTTCTGAGCCTATTTCTCTTTTGTGGCTCCAAAAATTGAGTTAGATGAGTGTGTTTCTGATCGAGTCACAGTGCCTATGTAGCTGGGCGAGTGGGGACAGGATTCCCTCCTCTCAGCACTGGTGCCGGGCCCAGTGCTGGGGACAGAGAGGGGACTAAGGAACGGTGTCTACCCCTGAGAGGCCCCTGGTGCACTGGGGATTCAAGAGCAGAGAGAACATCCACTGCTGGGTGCCTTGAGCTGCAGTGGAGGAGTATTGCAGGAAGAAACCTGAGCCAGCCAGGTGAGGCTGAGGAAGGCTGTTCAGCGGATGTCCTTGAGGCATGCGTGGGAGCTCATGGTGAATTGTGTACGAATGGGGGACAGGCAGGCCGGGATGTGGAGAAGGATATTCCAGGCAGGAGGAACAGCATAAGGGAAGGCCTGGAGGTGCGAGGGTGAGTGACACGCCCTATCTCCAGGTGCCCCAGGTGTGTAAGTTGCTGAAATCACCCTGTCTTCCTGCTGGGTGCTGAGTTAGCATTCAGCATCTGCTTCTACCGTGCCCAGCTTGCACCCTGGGGCAAGATGTCCTTTCCTAGCCTTAAAGTTTTCCAACACCACCCATCCATGACCTATATTCATCCATCGATTTCCTCATCCATCTCTCTGTCCATTTCTTCATTTATCCGTGTGCCCACCTACTCACTCATCTCTGTCCCATACACATGTACATTCATCCACTCATTTATTCACACATGCGTCCATTCATCCACTATTTATCTATCTAATCATTCATTTACCCACCCATACCATCCGGATGACCATTAGAGCTGTCTTCGTATAGCCCCCCAAACACACGAACACCACTCAGCAGGACACCACCACACGTCAACATGAGCACAGCTGTGAGACACTGATATACCTGGGTGACCAAGTTGTTTGCACAGTGTTGCCAATGCAAATGCACAGTGGCAAGTTCACAAACTTAATCGTCAGACCCTTGTACTAGGACAGCTCTGATGTCCATTCCAGAAAAAGAGTTCTGGAATAGTGCATAAGGCACTGGCATTGGTGCACAGCTTCCCGAGGGGAGCATTTTGAAAGTGGCCATAATGATATTCAGCAATGAGGTATGTAGCACTTTTTCTAGGATGAATCTGTGAACTGAATTGTTAGACTCTGTATTTATCAAGTGCGGATGCTGCGCCAATCTCTGCTGGGCAGAGCCCTCCCTGGGGGCGCAAGTGTTGAGCAGATGTGGGCTGAGGGTTGCCTTACTCCCTGCCGGGGCCCTGCCCAAGACGGGCACGGACTTGCCCCTGGAGTTCCTCCCTGTCCTGGATTGCTTATTCTTGTTAAGAGGGAGGAGGCCCTCACCTCTTGGCTTGGAAAACTGTTCCTGACATTTTATTCTTGTTACCGCCCAGACAGAGGGTGAGGAGATCAGCTCAGACCGTAGGTGGCTGCACTGTCCCCAGGATGGGGCCTCCCTCCTGCCGCTGCCAGGAAAACCGCCACGTGCTGCCTCTCTAAGGACAGGCGTGTGTGCTGAGCTGCTGCTGACCAAGCGCAGCTTCCTCCAGCCCCCAGGCCTTTGGTTTTCCAGACAAAACACCAAATGTTCATGCCACCTGTTGAGCCTTTTGACAGCTGGTTCCCTGATGGTCCTAGAGCCTCTCAGTGGCCTTTGTAGCTTTGGGGAAAACCAAAGCCATTACTAACCTCACCGTGGATCCCTTCTGGTGTCCCTAAACCAAAAGGTTCGTGGGCTCCTATCTTTCCACTTAAAGATTTGAAAACAGCTGTGCATGGTGGCTCATGCCTGGAATCCCAGCACTGTGGGAAGCCAAGATAAGAGGGAGGATTATGGGAGGCCAGAAGTTCATGGCTACGGTGAGCTAAGGCTGTGTCACTGCTCTCCAGCCAAGAGAACAGCAGAAGACTCTGTCTCATACAAAGAAAAACAAAGTGGAAAAAACCCAATCCCCCTGTTTCTTGAGGTCATACCAGTGGTAAGGGAGGGGATTTCAGGGTGCAGATAAGGCTTACGGGGATCCCCTCCATGCAGAATGCCAGGGAAGGCAGGGAGAAGGGGATTCAGTTCTGTCTGTGCTGGAGAGAGGAGGGGTCTGGGTCAGCCTGGCCCAGAGAGTGGAGAAGCCAGGCCCCTGGTCTGCTCACTGTCCCCAAGACCACAGGGCATGACCAGGTAGTGACATCACCTGATGTACTGGCACTGATCACCAGGCCATAGGAAGCGACATTCTTAGATCAGCCGAGGAGTGAGTACATGTGTCCAGGTGAGAGGTGGACTTGTGTGACTTTCGTAAAAATAGATGTCTGTGGCTCAAGGAAGTGGGGCGCAGGCCCCATATGCTGGAGGTGGCGGGTTCAAACCCAGCCCTGACCAAAACCGCAAAAATAAATAAATAAATTAATTAATTAAAAGATACTAAAGCGCATGCACCTTGCATTCCAGTTTCTGAGGACTAGATAATGACCAGGGACAGGGTGGCTTAAAAAGAAACTGGTTCTTTGCACGCCCTGGTCCAGAAGACCAGAATCCAGGTATTGACAGGGCCTCAGGTATTCACAGGTGTTTGGAGTCAGGGTTTTGATGTATCTTTAAGGGAATACAGTTCAACCCACAACACTACAGGACCCTGATTTTTTTTAGAAACACACGTGTGGCCATGTCCTATTTTCTAATCTGGATGCTCATTATATGGGAGTTTTTGTCCTGAAAATTCATCAAGCTACAAGTCCATGATTCATGTACTTTTATGCACATACGTTATATTTCAATTACCACATCATAAAACATCTATACATACACTGGAAACAAAGGCAGGCAGCCCCTGCAGTGGGTCTGTGGGTTAATTTCATTTTCTCCCCGTATGTTCCAAGTTTTCTGCAATTAGCCTGACATAACTTTATTAAATAAAAAAATACACACATATCGTAAAAGAAGTGCTGGGAATGGAACCTTCACTCACCGATCCTTCTCTATCCCCAAAGATACTGTTCTAAGAACGAGGTGGGGATCTGAGTGAGAATTTGGCTGCCTTTAGAATTCTTTCCAAATAAATATTTTTAGTGCCATTACGCACTCCCTTCAAATGTCCTAGAGATGCTAGGGATGATTTGTGGCCCTGATGATCCGAATAGTTTTTCCATAGAGTGATTGGTGTGTCTCCAACAGTCCCCTCACCTGTGTCCTCTTCCTGAGGACAAAGGTAATAATAGGACTGATCTCACGGGTGGCTAGCAGGCTTAATTGGGATACTGCATGTGAAACCCTGTGTACAGGGCACTGGCACAGGGGACAGGCTGCCTCAAGTACTCTGCTGATCAGAAGTTGCCAGGGTGCAAGGCAGGCACTCCCAGCATCTGCTTCAAAGGCTCCGTGTGAGGGGACATCCAGTACACAATAGTTCTCCCTGGTCCAGAGGGGCATCCTGGGGGACAGACTGGAGTGCTGGGGCTTCCCTTCCCTGGCCTGTTTCCCACATCGCCTCCATTTAACCCATCTTGATGCTCTCTCTCTGTCTCCCTCATGGACACAGCTATGCACTCTCTCATCGTGTGAGTTTAAAGCAGCTGCTGTCACAACTGTTCAGCTCCACAGGGAGACTTGGAGGAATCTGCTGGGGGTGAGGTAGGGGAAGTGAGGAGACGTGTCTTTCTGCTCCCTGGGTCAGCTCACCCAGATCCGACTGTCCCAGGGCTTTGGAATTTGGGCCCAGACCCGCTTGAAACTTGCTCGTCTTTATGACAAGATCTGTCTGAATTGCGAATGCAGAAACTCTGTCTCGGCTGGTCTGCTGCCTGCAGTAATCCTGCAGATAAACTGGTGGTTGAGTAGGCCTTATTTATGTACAAGGTCATTCTTTGCAACCTTGTAAAAGTGAAAGATTAAAAACCTTAATCCCCATCAGTGACGTGCTGATTAAATTAATGGCACACTCCGTATAACTGAATATACCACTCATTTGTGAAAAACTAGTGAGGACCCGTTTCTAACCTTTATTAGGTAAGAAAAGCAAGGTTCACACTGTGTCGTACATACTCTCTGTGTAAAAAGAGGGAGGATGTGAGAATATGTATTTGTATCAGTTTATATTTGCATGAAGACCCTGCCACTCACCAAATGACTAAATGACAGAGCTGGAAGTGAAACTTAGTGATGAGGGGACATGCAGAGGGGGACACAAATTTGCTCCTTGCCTTTGTGGGGTGTGCAAGGGTACAACTTTTCAAAATATCAAGCTTAAAAATGCAGTGCCTTTAAAACAGTCTGTTTTAAATGTAGCAGCTTGGGCTTGGCTGTTACACTGGGTCTTGCATCAGCTGTGTGACCTTGGGTAAGTCACTCAACCTCTTTGCTTCGGTTTCTCCACCCATGAATAGAAGTAACAACAGTTCCAACCTTGGGCAACTTGGATGATTACGTGAGATAAACTATGCCTAGTGCTGGGCTCAGGTAAGCAATAAGAGTGAATTGGTGGGGGCAGTGGGCTTCCTGAAACCACTGTAGTTTGGAATGGCCCACTGCTTCACAGGTGAGCCATGAGCCCTCACCTGCTCCCTGTACCTTGGGGACCCCGGCCTGGTGCAAGCTGTTCCTGACGTCACAGTAGGCTCGTGGACTCTCCTCTACTTCCTCCCCATCCCTTGCTCAGTACAGACAGTGTGGGGACACCTCATGGTCTGGAGTCCTGAATGTTCGTCAGCTGGGAGCTGAGGGTGGGGAAAGGTGCAGTGGTCTCCAACCTTTTTGCCACCAGAGACCAGTTTCATGGAAGACAATTTTCCACGGACCAGGAAGAGCGAATGGTTTTGGGATAATTCAAACACATTACCTCTCCACCTCAGATCATCAAGCATTAGGTTCTCATAAAGAACAGGCACCCTAGACCCCTCACATGCACAGTTCACAGCAGGCTTTGCGCTTCTATGGGAATCTAATGCTGCCACCGCTCTGACCAGACATGGAGCTCAGGCAGTGATGATGCCAGTGATGGGGAGTGGCTTTAAATACAGACTGAGGTTCGCTCACTCATCTGCCACTCACCTCCTGCTGTGTGGTCCAGTTCCTAACAGGCCACAGTCTGGTACTGGTCTGTGGCCTGGAGGGAGGGACTGCAGCATTAAAGCATACGAGCATGATTCAAATTGCTGAAGCTGAGTGTGAGGATGAAAACAGCAAGTCCTTCTTGGAGCCCACTTCTGTTCTGTCCTGCTTCACACCCTGGCTCTACTTCCTTGAAACCCCAAATGCGAGAAGCCCAGGGTATAAGCCCTGGGATCACACCCAGCCCTTGTGCTATACCAGTGACACCACAGGGTGGGGCACCACCTGCCCAAGGTCAGCAACCGGTGAACGTAGTGCCAGACTGTAGTACCTGGCTCAGAGACCATCTCACTTCCTGCCCAACAAGTGATTCTTCTAGAAGCTTCTACCTTCTATGGCTTTAGGGGCTGGGTTTGCCAAAGAAACAGCCTCTGTGCCTCAGTTTGTTCACCTGTGGTAAGGGGCAATAACCCTCCTGCCTCTTCCTCATGAGGACAAGGTAAGGCTTGCAGTCGCTTTGGAGGAAACAGAGATGAAGGGACCCGTGATCTCTTTTGCATGTCTGCCTTTACCCAGTGGAAATGTTTCTGAGCTACAAGTCCATGTCGATTATGTCACATGATTGTTCTTTACATGAGGGCAAACTTGAGTCGGAATATAAAACAGCCCCAGCCTCAAGTGTATTGGGATTCAGTTGTGTATGAATTCATTTAGTTTCTGTGTAAGCTACCATCCTACTGGGTTGGTGGAAAACCTTAGCCTCAGTTCTTTAAGGCTAATCCCTCTCATGGTGTTGTCACTGTGATCCACTGGGCTGACAAGAACAGGTGATGTTGGGGCAGGGGTGTCAGCCCCCGAGATCCGGAGGTTTGTGACTGTTCAAGACAGAGCCTTACAGTCAGGATTATCCATCTTCCCTTTTAAGGTTGGGTGTCCTATTCTGCCCATACTTCCTCCTCCTCAGAGTAATCTTTACTCTATTCCTTCCAGCATGTTCCTGGCCTGAGTATGGCAGAGCCTCAATTCCCTGTGAGGCCCCTAAGGGTTAGTACAGGGGTTGGCAAACCTTCTAGAAAGCATCAGACAGTAAGGATCTCACACTCCGCTGAGTCTGTGATCTCTGCCTCCATGATCCAACTGAGGTCGGTCAAAACAGCCACAGACAACAATTCATCAACAAATTGGATATGTTCCAATAAAACTTTGTTTCTTTAGTTGTGCTATTCTTTTTGTTTTGTAAATAATCAACAGAGTGAAAATTCAACTTCCAGAATGGTAAAAATACAGTAGAATCTCTGTCAGTGGACCCCCCCAACGAACTGTAACAAATTGGTTGGTGTAACGAACTAGTCCTACTGTACTGATGCCCAGTCATGTGGTGCCCAGTCTAGGAAAATTAGGACAATTTGAGGAGGTGGTCAATGTAGGGGATGGTCAACTATGGACGTCCTACCGTATCTGCAAACCATATATCTAATAAGGGCTTAATATACAAACTATATAAAGAACTCTTACTGCTCAATATAAAGAACTCTTACTGCTCAAGCAAAATAACAGATAACTCCCAACAGGTACCTACAACAAATGGCCAACAGGTATATGGAAAAGTGTTCAACCTCTCTAATCATCAGGGATATGAAAGTCAAAACCACAATAAGATAATCACCTCAAGTCTATTAGAACAGTTATTACCCCAAACAAAAAACAACAATATGTAGTTGGTGGGAAAGTGAAATGGTGCAGACACAGTGTGAAAGTTTCTCAGAATCTTAAACATGAAACTAAGTATAAGATCCAGCAGTCCTACTTCTGAGTGGGTAACCAAAAGAATCAAAGTCAGGCTCTCAAAGAAATAGCTGCACTCCCGTATTTGCTGTGGTATCAGTCACAATAGCGAAGGTAATGGCAACGATTCAAATGTCCATCAAGAGATAAATGGATCAAAAGGTGGTCTAGCCACACAAAGAAGCACTACTCAGCCTTAAAAAGGACAGAAATTCTGACACACGTAATAATAGGGATAAACTTAAGCAGTCACAGAAAGATACATAGGCGTGATTTCACTTACATGAGGTACCTAAAATAGTCATGCTCATAAAAACAGGGTAGAATGGTTGTTGCCCTGGGCTGGGAGAGAAGGAAGTGGGAGTTGCCATTCAGCAGGTGTAAGATTTCATTTATGCAAGATGAATAAGTTCTAGATCTCTGCTGTATAACATAGTGCCTATAGTTAACACTGTTTTCTACACTTAAAAATGTACTGGGATGGGGTAGGGTGGCTCACACCTGCAGTCCCAGCTACTCAGGAGGCTGATGTGGGAGGATCCCTTGAGCTCAGGAGTTTGAGGCTGCAGTGAGCTATGATCCTGCCACTGTACTCCAGCCTGGGAGACAGAGAAAAACACCGTCTCTTTAAAAAAGATCTGTGAACAGGGTAGGCCTCATAACTAGGGGGCAGTGCCAGTGGCTCAGTGAGTAGGGCGCTGGCCCCATATACCAAGGGTGGCGGGTTTGAACCCAGCCCCAGCCAAACTGCAACAACAACAACAAAATAGCCAGGCATTGTGGCAGGTGCCTGTAGTCCCAGCTACTCAGGAGGCTGAGGCAAGAGAATCGCCTAAGCCCAAGAACTGGAGGTTGCTGTGTGCTGTGACGCCATAGCACTTTACCAAGGGTGACAAAGTGAGACTCTGTCTCTAAAAAAAAAAAAAAAAAATTATTACTAGGGGAATGAAAAGAAAATCAGATTTTCATCCTCGAACACCAGCTCATTTGTGAATCCTTTTGTAAGTCAAATATCACTCCCTAATTTAAATTGGAGGGAAGATGGATTTTCCTACACTGATTTGCCTAAAGCTACCTGTACTCAAGGCTCTGGGTCTTCAGATTCTCGAGGGCTCTTCTATGAACATCCCGAGTGCTCCAGGTGTATGGCTGAGAACACCTGCTAGGGAGGTCCAGCTCTTGAGGCAACCAATTAGAGAGAAAGTTTAAAGTAGAAGACAGGAATGGGCAAGCTGAATTGTTCATATCCTACTGATTGCTGGCTGGAGGTATGATGTCTCTGAGCCTGGTTCCTCATCTGTGAAAGAGAAGATAAATAGTAGCAACTTCCCCAGAGCTTCTATGAGATGGGGCCTTAGGGGCTGGTATGCAGTAGGCACTTAATAAATGCAGTAGATTTAGTGTTTACCTCTGCTGATCACTTGCCTGGGTTCTGCCACCAGCCAGGGACCCCTGAGGACAGGGAGCCATCTTGGTGGAAGCAGTGAGGGTCTTCCATCCATTGAGTCACTCAGGGAGAGAGGTTCACACCAAGATGTCTCCAGAACCAGCAGGTGCCCGGAGCTTCAATACCAGTATCTGCTGGACTTTATAAGTTGTTCTCTTCTTTGCTGTCTTTCCACTATGATAATATATGACAAGTCCTTTAAGAATGTTTTTTGGTTTATAAAAACAGTAAGCCTGGGGGT
Source organism: Perodicticus potto (assembly GCA_963574655.1). NCBI lineage: Eukaryota > Metazoa > Chordata > Mammalia > Primates > Lorisidae > Perodicticus > Perodicticus potto. The sequence goes on along the minus strand of CAUYRH010048313.1, from coordinate 50,790 downwards.
AATCACCTTGTGATTCTCCCCATGTGCATGGTATTTGGAAATAAGCATTTCTTTTATTACCAAAAAAAGCAAGTTTATTTAAAGAGAAATACTAAGCAAAGAAAGAGTTCAGAAGGAAAAGTCATACTGAGTTGAGTTTGGGAAGCTCCAGGGTTGAAGAGTCCTGGGATAGACAGCCCAGAGTGACGTGGGGGATCCCAAACAGTGAGATAGAAGCAGACATCTTACAGGGGTACATCTGAAGACCCTCAAGGGAGACATTTTCAACCAGTGTGCCATGAGAGAATCTTAGGTGTGCCTCAACAATTTTTAAAGGTCATTAATTAAATTATTTTTGAAAGAAGTTCAAAGCACCATAAGTATATTCTTTTTGTTACTCTTTTTTTCTGATCAACATAATTAAAGGGTGCCATGGAATTTTAGCTATAGGTTCCAGTGTGCCATGAGATTAAAAAGGGTGAAAAGCACTGGTCCAGTGAATTAACATCCCTGAGCCTCAGTTTTGTTACCTGCAAACTGGGGCAGGTGAAGATTGTGAGAATTAGGTGAGCTCAAGTAGGTGGAGTGCTCGGCGCAGGGCCTGGCCCTGCATAACAGCCGGGGGTCCATTTGTAAGATGGGAGGGGGGAAAAGTGCCATGCGGTGCCCTGGATTGGGTTCTGGGACAGGAAAAGGGTATTGGTGGAAAACGAGGGACATCTGTGTACATCTGGAGGGTAGTCGACACTCAGGTACCAAGATTAGCACCTCGGTGTTGGCATGGTTAGGTGAGACACTTGGGGTGGTAGGGTGACGGTGCATGGGAACTCTCTATACTACCTTTGTGACTCCTGCGTAAATCTACAATTACTCCAGAATGAAAAGCTCATTTAGAAACATTCAGAGGGCTAAGGGCAGAGTGCTATAGCTCACAGGGGAAGGGAGGTGCTGAAGCCAGCTTAAGAAATAATGGAGATTCCTGGAGGATCCCTGGAGGGCAGGGACAATTGAGTCCTAGAAGAGAAAGGGCAGAAAGGGAGGGAGCTGAAGCCCAGCCCTTCCCACCTGTGGGCCTGGCCCAGCGCACATCAGACCAGGTCCCCTGTTGTCATACACATGTCAGGGGCAAGGTCCTGGCTTAACCTGGCCACACTTCTGTAATTACCTGGTTCCTGGCTTTCTGGATGTGCTACATGCTCAGAAGGGCCCTGTGCTTGATGGAGCTCTGCTGCCTCTGTTTCTGAAATTCTTAAGTTTTGAACAAGGAGTGCTGCATTTTCATTTTGCACTGGTCTGGGCACTGTGGCTTGTAGTAGTCCCAGGAGGATTGCCTGGGGCCAGGAGTTTGACACTAGCTTGGATGATGCAGTGAGACCTTGCCACGTCTCAAAATTTAAAAACAAAAAAAAATTTTATTGCTGTTGTTGAGACAGAGTCCCACCCTATGCCCTGAGCTCACTGCAATCTCAGACTCAGACTCGGGCTGTGGGCATCCTGCTGCCTCAGCCTCCGGAAGCTGCTGGGATTACAGGCCTCGCTGTGGCACCCGGCTGGGTTTTTCCATATTTTTCATGAGTCCCTCTCGCTCAGGCAAGGCTCGAACTCCTGAGCTCACGTAATTCTCCCTCCTCAGCCTCCCACAATGTTGGGATTACAGGCGTGAGAAAAAAATTGTTTTAAAATTCATTTTGCACTGGGCCCCCCAACAAATTGTGTGGTGGGTCTCAGTGGGACCATGCATTCGTTTTCTGTGGCTGATGTCACAAATTTCTACAAACTTAGTGGCTTAAAAACTTCTATGTACTATCTTAGTTCTGAAGGTCAGAAGTCTAAAATAGGTCTGTAGGGCTGTGATCCATCGGAGGCTCTGGGGAGGATTCACTCCCTCGCTTTTTCCAAGTCTACAGGCTGCCTGCACTCCTCGGTTCAGGGCTGCTTCCTCCAAGTTCAAAGCCAACAGCATGCCATCTTCTCTTCTCTCACCGCTGCTTCCATCCTTACATCTTTTCTCTCTGACTCTGACCTCCACGCCTCCCTCTTATCATTACTTGGGTCTACTTGGACAATACAGTAAAATCTCATCTCAAGACCCCTGATTTATTAATCCCATCTGCCAGATCCTTTCTGCCACATACGGTGACACACTCACAGGTTCCTGAGATTGGGACGTAGGCATCTTTGGGGGACTGTTACTTAACTGACCACACCCATGACCTGGACAGGCAGGGCCTCAACTGATCCCCACTGTATCCCCACCTAGTATACAGTAGATGCTCAATAATTGCAGAATGGATAAATGAATGCAAGGAGGGATTGGATATGGCTAGTGCACCCAGTGTAAGGACCAGGGAGGGCAGGAGACTGGCTCAGGCATGGCCTGGACAGTCACATTCTACCTGGGGTGGTGGGCAGAGGTCATCAAGAAGCTGGCCTTAAGTGGCAGAAGACCAGACAAGGTGGTCAGAGCCCAGACTTGCTGTTTCTTGGCCTTTTCAAGTCCTTCCAGATGGTGTTGCATGCCCTTTGGCTGACTAGGCTGAGGGCGTGTGAGCGTTTCTCCCTGTACCATCTCCTCCCTTCCCCAGGGCCACCTCCTCTGCCTTGAGGGGACAGGGCGGAGCAAGGAAGCAACTTGGATATCCTAATGCCCAACTCTGAGACGTACAGCAAAGGGCATCGTGTCATTGTGATGGGAAGATGGTGACCCAGTGGGCTAAGCCACCAGCCTCTCCTCAGACCAGCTGTGGGACAGTTTTTGTTCTGGTCATAATTAATGCTGAGTGTCAGCTGCACACTAGGCACTGGGCCAAGTCTGGGGTTAGGGCAGTGACAAGCTGGGAGGGTCCCCACACTTCTGAACTCAGCTGAGCCCAGACACAGTCCCGGGCAGGGGGAACACCAAAGGCAGAGGCCTGGGGGCAGGACCCACACAAGAGAAGGGAGAGGCTGGTTCTGAGAGGAGGGGGAGGGAGTGCAATTGTTAAGTTAATTTTATATTTACATAATATTCATGGGATACAAGTGCACTTTTGCTAAATTGATATACTTTTTTCTTTTTTAGACAGAGTCTCACTTTGTGGCCCTGGGTGTCGTAGCTCACAGCAACCTCAAACTGTTGGGTTCAAGAGATCCTCTTGCCTCAGCCTCTCCAGTAGCTGGGACTACTGGCACCCACAGGATTACAGGCATGAGCCAATGTGCCTGGCCTGATGTACTGTTTTTTTTTTTTTTTTAAAGAGCGCGATCTTATGTTGCCCAGGCTGGAGTCCAGTGGCCATTCACAGGCACCATCGCAGCTCACTGCAGCCTTGCACTTCTGGGCTTAAGTGATCCTCCTGCCTCAGCTCTTGAGTAGCTGGGACTACAGGCGCACACACCACTGTGCCCGTGTGGTTTTTTTTGTTTTTTAAGTCTAACTCTGGCAGCCCAGTGGAAGTGGCTTTAGAAGGCCAGAGTAGGGCAGGGAGAGCAAGACCCATGCTTCCTGCAGCCAGGGCTCAATCCCAGCTCTGGGCCTGCAGGATGGGACAGGGTCACCTTCGTCCCTCACCATCCTCAGGGAATGCTGGCACTGGGGAGTTGTCATTTTGAGATAGGGCTACCACCCCCAGCCAGGCAGGAGGATCATGTTTCTGCTTCTCTTCTACCTTCTCGCCAGATGGTCCATCCCCCTAAGTCAGGACATTGGTAGCCATGGACTCCAGGGAAGGCTTTTTCCTGCCTCAGCCTGGTGGACAGAGGATCAGGAACCTCTTCAGAGCACAGTTCTCCCTCCAGAGACCCCCTCCTATCTCCCAGCAGGCACCTGGGCACAGTCAGGGCAAGGTCCCTTCCAGACAGCCCCAGTTGTTCCTGGTTACCACCCCACACCCCACCAGGGTGGTGCCAGGGAGCCTGCCCAAGGTCAGCACCCAGCTCTTACCAGAGACGGCTGAGGTTGTCCCTTCATTGTCAACCCTTCACTCTGCCTTCCCCAACATAGTAACTGATAATGTGGTAGAAGACCTTGCTTCCCCTCCACCCATTATCCCCTGACACCAGCTGTGACACCTGGCAGCTGTGTTATGCCCCCTTGGCAAGTGATTCAACCTCTCTGAGCCCTGGTTTCCTCACCCAGGAAAACCTTTCCTTACCAGAGAGCTGGCTGCTGACCCAGAGCCAGGGGCTAGTATAGGGGGTACTAGAGCTGGGTGCTGGAGCCAGAGTCAAAAGGTATGAGTACTCCACAGGATTTAGCTAGCCCACTGGCCAGAGGCCCTGGGCATGGGGCATCTGCCCAAGGCAGTTCCTCCCCTGGCTCTCTCTTGCTACATTGTACACTGCTCTTGGGTGACTCCTGTGGCTATCAGCAAAGCTCCCTGAGGCAGACAGCCCCCTGCATCCAAATCTTATCTGTGGTGCTGCTGGAACCACTGCCAACCCCCTGCCAGGGGCTGGCTTTGTTGGGAAGTGGGTGATATTTGTCTTCATTACCATGCCTGGCTCCAGACCCAGCCATGGGACCAGCCTTGAGTTGGGAAATGAGTGCCCCATGGAATCCCAGAACTGGGTCAGCCCTTGTACCCACCTGTGCTCCGGGTTCTTCCTGCCCCTCAAGATCCCTCTGGAGCTCCAGGGTAGGGTGCTGGGCTTTCTTCCTCCTCCTGGCAGGTGAACTGTGTTCCCTTTGTTGGCAAGAGTGATGTCCTGCCTGTTGCTGGCACTATCAGTACCCTGGTGGAGACAGCAAAATAAATTCTGGGCCACCCAGGATCATTTAGTCACTCAACACACAGCTGGCAGCACATTTTTATTAAAACACAAACTTTGGGCATGAAACCATGCCCTTTGACCCAATAACCACCCCCTGGGGACACTTTCCTGTATAAGGAGTGGGGCAGCAACACAGGTTGAGTGAAGGGCTGGAAACAGCCTAAATACCCATCACCAGGGAGGGGTCAATACCTTAAAATACATCACACTTCTTTGCTGATGGGGAGTATTAGGAAAGCTGCTAGAAAGAACAAGATTGGTCTCTCTGTAAGAAATTACCCTATTTCTGTAAGAAACAAACCACACATATACAGGTGGGGGACTGTGCAGAGAGAAAGGGACAGGAAGGAGAAATGCCCAACAGGTACCTCCCCCAGGGGAACACAGAGTCGGGAGGGGACATGGGCTTTCAAGGTTACAGGGAAAGGAAGGAAAGACATTTGGCTCTTTCTTTGTTCGCTCTCCACTGTCTAGCTTGTTTCAAGGAACATATATTGCTTCTATAGCTCAAAAGGAAAATCCAATAAAACATATTTTTATAAATTCACTGAGCTGCGCTCTGAGCTGCCATCAGCAGTAGCTGTGCGTGTTGAGCGTGCTCTCTGGGCCCTGAGCCGTGCTCAGCTCTCGTGGACTCGCCGTGGGCACTGTGGGGTGGGTGAGGAAACCAGGGCTCAGAGAGGTTGAATCACTTGCCAAGGGGGCACAGCACAGCTGCCAGGTGTCACAGCTGGTGTCAGGGGATGATGGGTGGAGGGGAAGCAAAGTCTTCTACCACATTATCAGTTACCGTGTTGGGGAAGGCAGAGTGAGGGGTTGACAATGAAGGGACAACCTCAGCTGTCGAGGAGTTGCGGGGTTGGGTGGGAACAACTACCTATGTTTGCAATGTCTGCTGAGTGCTGAGGCTGTCCCACCCCTAGAGGGAGGGGAATGGCCAGTTGTTCATGTTCCCTAGCCTTCCCACTCAGCACAGTGTCTCTTACCATAAATCAATGTTTATGAGGCCAAGAGGAGACAAGCCACAAAGCAAAATCCCCATCCTTCCTCACACCCCTTCCAGAGAGGAGATTTCAGCTGCAAGACTTGGTCAGATGCTCTGTGGGCTTCCCTCTGCCCCCACCTCAACCTAGTCACAGGGTCCCAGTGCAGGGCAGCAAGGTGGGCTCAGCCCTGGTCATGGCTGTTGTGTTGTCTCTCTAAAGCCTCAATAAATGGCACTGGACGTTGTCAACACTGAGGGGCCTGGGGTCACACATGGGAACTGTGCCAACATCTCAAATCCACATCCTGGCTAATGTTGAAGATGGTTGGAAATATCTAGCTATGGTTAGAAACTCTATGAGGGAGTAAGGTTTTGCCACTACTACAATAGTTCATTCAACAAATATTTCACAAGTGCCTGCTGCACCTCAGGTGTGTTATAGACACTGCTTATGGTATATGATGTGAATGAAAGCAGGGTCTCTGCCTTGAGGGGCTTCTATTCTGGGAGAGGGGACAAACCCCACCCTATGAACAGATGAGTGTGGAATCTGGCACTTGAGGTGAAGACACTATGATGAGGACTCAACCCTGTGAGGATCTGGGAGAGGTGGTATTCCAGGTGGAAGTAATGGTATGTGCAAAGGCCCAGGGGCAGGGAAGAGCTAGATGCATTTGAGGGGCAGACGGGTGCCAGTGTGTAAGCAGAGAGAAAGCTACAGGAGAGTGGTGGGCACAAGGTTATATGGACCTGTAGGCCAGGGAAAGAGCTTAGAGGTTACCAAAATCCCAGTGGAGGGTCACTGAAGTTCACAAGCAGAGAAGTGATGTGGTCTAGTTCATCACGCAAGATCACTTTGGCTTCTGGGTAAGGAGGCTAAGGATGGAATCAGGGCAGGGAGTTAAGAGTTGTTGAGGTTGTCTAGGAAAGATGAGGTGACAGTTTAGGCAATGGTGGGAGAAATGAAGGCACAGAAACTTGACCGAATTCAGAATATTTCAGAGATTAAGTCAGTAGAATTAGATGCTGAGGTATGAGAAAGAGGAGAATTTTGTAGCTGACTCCTGAGTCATTGATCTGAGGAACTGGGTGAGCAGTAGAGCCATCAGCTGGGGGAGGGGGAGTTTAGAGGGTGGAGTGCCAGAAGTAACACAATGCAAAAGTCAGGTGCGGTGGCTCATGCTTATAATTCTAGCTCTCTGGGAAGCTGAGATGGGAGGATGGCTTGAGCTCAGGAGTTTGAGACCAGCCTGAACCAGAGACCCTGTCTCTACTAAAAATAGAAAAACTAGCATTGGGGAGGAGGGGTGTCTCACTCCACGCCCACATAACTCCCTTCAATCCATTGCCTATATAGCGCAGATAACTATTACAACCTAAATCACATTACTCTTCTTGTCAAAACTTCCCATTGCTTCCCCAACATCTAGGGGGAAATTCCCAGCCAACTGTTTCCCACAATCTCCAAGGCCAGCATGATCTGGCTGGGCTCACCCTTCCATCTGTCTTTGTTTTCACCTACTTGTCGGTTGACTCATTCTGTTCTAGCCATACCTAGAAATCCTTTTAGATTCTGTTCTTCCTCAGGGCCCCTGCCTGTGTGTTCCTTTTACTTGAGTTATTTTTCCTGCAACTCTTTCTCATTCTTGTGGACCCAGCTTACACATGGTCTTCTTGAAATCTTTCCTGAACACATTATATCTAAAGTTATTCCACCCATTACTTTCGCTCCTTGGACCCATTGGTTTCTTTCACAATGCTCTTCATAGCATGGAATTGCTTGGTTCTTGATTTACTTTTTTCTGTCTTCTTTGCTAAATTTCAAGCTTTATGAGATCAGAGACCATGTCTGTTGCTCACTGCCACATGCATAACACCTAGTATGGTGACTATCATGTGGCAGGTGTATAGCAATTGATTGTTCTATAAATGAAACATTTAAGTCAATGTCTTAGGGACCAACTCCCTGGAACATGCCTCTCTTCCTGTGGATGACCCAGCAGAGTAATTATCAGTACTTTTGTCCCCTGGAGTTCCCCACACTTGTGGTCTGTGTCCTCTTCAGCACTGTGGCTACAGTCTTTGCCTCTGAGAGGCCCAGATCCTAGAAACAGGAGACCTGGGCTAGAATCCTGGCTCGGCCTCTCACGTGTGTCAGCCTTTGCTGTGTAACAAACAATCCCCCAAATGTAGTGATTTAGTAATTTATTGTTTTCCATGATTCTGTTGTTTAGCTGGAGTGTTCCTCTGCTGACTACACCTGGCCTCACTCATGGCTCACGGTCAACTTGAGGGTCACTTGGGCTAGACTCTAGGTTTAGCCTAGAGACTCACAGGTTCTCAACCTGTGGGTCACAACCCCTTTATAACAATGAAAATACATCGCAGCATTAGGAAGGTTGAGAACCACCAGACTAGAGGGTCCAAGACAACCAACCGATAACAGCTGGCACTGACTGTTGGCTGGGTGGCCTCAGTTGTCATGTAGTCTCTCACCTTCCAGTAGGAAAGACCAGGTTGCTTACATGACAGCTTTGGGTAAGTGTTCTAAGTTGGCAAAAATAGAAGGTGCAAAGCTTTTTGAAGACTGTTTTTAGGACTCGTGTCATACTACACTGCATGCTGTATCAGTCAAAGTAAGTCAAGAGGACAGCCTGGATTTAGGGGAGTGGAGAAATAGATATCACCTCCTTGTGAGAGCTGCTGCGGGGAATTTTTGGCCATATTTAATCCACCACTGTTGGCTGTGAAGTCTGGGACCAGCAACTGAACCTCTCTGTGCCTTATCTTCTTCCTCTGGGAACTGGATCTTTCAGCATCTAGTTCACAGAACTATTTGTGAGGATTAAACAGATGATGTATCCAAAGTGCTTAGCATACTACCCAGTCTTTAGGAAGTGCCCAGTGAATAGGAACCACTGCTATTATTGCTGTTATTGATATTAGCATGGTAATCATAGATGGAATTTAGTAAATACTGGATGGATGGGTGGAGGGACAGATGGATAGGTGGGTGGATGGGTGGATGGATAGAGGGATGAAAGGGTGGACAGAAGGATGGACTAATGGCTTTTGCTTTTTTTTTTTTTTTTAACAAATGGCTGTTTATGTTTGAACAACATGTAATCCTGCTGACGTATCTGTTAATGATAAATCATCTTATTTCATGAGGTTTAGAATAAATGGCAGCTCTTCACTGTTGAGTTCAAACACCCTGATTTTTAAAGAGACCTAACCTCTTGCTCAGTTTACTTTTCCATCATTTAGACTTGTGTCAGGAATATGGGAGGGAGAGTGCAAGTCAGGTGATTCTGTTGCAGTCTTCATGTGCAAGGAATTGTACATAAGCTGTGTGCAGGCACACGAAGTTCGTGCATACACCCACACGTGTACACACACTCCCCTCTACAGCCTTGGTTGTATGTAACACAACAGCCAAGTTGCTGCCGGAGAGTTAAGCTGCAGAAGGAGTTTGCCAACACGTTTCTCTGGGGTGGGCAGCTGTGAGATCTCCCACCAGCCCCTCAGAGCTGGGCCCACCTCTGTTCCTGGAGAGAGAGCCTGTCCCCTGTAGGGCTGGGGTGTCTCTCCATGTGCACAAGGCCGCTGGAGTGCCACAGATGAGGGTGGTGATGAACTTGGAAAAGATGGTCTTGGAGAGCATTTTGGCTCTGGGTCGGCCAATGACTTGTGAGGGGGTGGGGCCATTGCCACCTTTTAGTGTCATGTTTTCCTGTACCAGTCTGACACTGGGGTAGGAGAGGAAGGGGCGAGGGAGTGAAGGGGTGTCTTGCTTTTCTGGGGCTGCCGTAACAAAACTACCACAAACTTTATGGTGTAAAATAACAGAGATTTATCATTTCACAGGCTGAACTCTGAAATAAAGGTGTCGGCAAGGCCCTGCCTCCTTTGTAGGCTCGAGGAAGATGCCCCTGCTTGCCTCTCACTGGCTTCTGGTTGTCTTATTGGCAGTCCTGGGCATTTCTTGGCTTGTGGCTGTGTCACTCCAATCTCTAGCCCCTTCCTCACATGACTTTTCTGTGTGTCTCTGTGTGTTCTCTCCTCTTCTAAAGACACCAGTCATTGGAATCCTGTATGATCTCATCTTAATTTAATGACATCTCCAAAGACTCTATTTCTAATAAGGACACATTCTGAGGTCCTACATTCTGGATGGACCTAAATTTTATGGGCACTCAACTTTACCTAGTACAGAAGATGAGGCAGAGGCAGATGGTGGAATGGCCAAGAGCCCAGGCTGCAGATGCCAGGGATTCAGCAATATGGACCAGAAACTATGAGCAGTGCTGTCTTGGGCTTGGGCAAGGATGATCCCCTGATTCTCTGGTGGGGTCTGCATTGGCTCTTCCCCATAGGGCGAGGAGCTATAGAGCCATGGAGATGTGCCCACCTGGTGCCCACACATTCCCCACTTCTGGAGCACATCCTGGGACCCTGGAGTTCCCTGACCATGCACTTTGCCTGGATGGATCTGCCCTGCTCAGGCTAGACTGGCTCACCTTTGTGGGCAGCCCTCAGCTTAAGGGGCAGCTAACTGTAGGACTGAGGGTGACACCTGGACTTTGGGCTGGGGTGCCTACCCATGTGCACGAAGCTGCAGGATGGAGAAGCTTGGAAAGAGAAGAGAAATCTGTGGAGCTCTGAGGGGTATGAGAAAGTCCTAAATTTAGACCTGGCCTTCCAGGTTGTAGTGAAGGTCTGTTTGTCAAAAAGGGAGCATAGATGTTGTTAACTGACACAGTGTGTTAGCTTGACTTACAGTTTTTCAACACAGAAACATGCAACCATGAGCCTCCATTTCTACCCTTGCCCTGGGCCTTGAACACATTATGAGATCTGAATTGAGTGGGAGGCATCTGGAAGTGTCTAGACTCACCCTTGGTTCTCCTGTCACTGTCTGGATTATGTGTGTGTGTTTTATTGGTCTCCCTCATAAAAATAAATATAAGCTTCACGAGGACAGGGACCTTTTCCTTCTCATCTGTAAAATGGGATTAATAATAGTTGTTGCTTTCTAAGGCTGTGTGGAGACAGAAGGATTTCCTGGCTGTGAAGCAGAGCCAGGTGCCCAGCATGCAGCAAACACACTGAGAATTCACTCTTGTTACTTCTGTTATCTCCATAGCCCCAGCACAGGGAATAGCACCTGGAGGGCACTACTGAATATTTCTAGAAGAAATGATGGCACAGCTAAGGACACAGAACACTGTGTCCTCCCCGGAATTAGGTCTCGAAGACTTTGTGCCCAAACGCCGGATGAGACCAAGGAGTTGCATGGTTCTCAAAGTAGCCACAGAGGCAAATGTGTGTCTGCCAAGGTCTGCAAAAGTCTGCAAAAGCAGATCTCACCTAGCAAGGCAGTGAGATCAGATGTGCATTTTGAGACAATTCCTCTGGATGCCTTGGGGAGCTAGACCAGAGGAGAGGAGCAAGAATGGACACAGGAGAACCAGGAGAGAGGTAATTATAGGAGGCCAAGGATGGAGAGAAGTAAGATGCTTCCAGGGCTGCCAAGGAAGTGTATAAGCAAGACTTAGGCTAGGACGTGGGAGGCATGGAGGAACTGGAAGAGCTCACGGGTGGTGCCCGATTTCTAGTCAGCATCTCCAGGTAGTGGACCCCAGGGGAAAATCAGGTTTACAGCGGAGGCTCCTGAATTCAATTTTGAACAAACTGAATTTGAAGGGCCACCAACACATTCAAGAATTAGACAACCCACATTTGAACCCCTGAACACCTAGGGATAGTATTACCTGAATAGTAATACTGATAGCCTCCCTCACCCAGTGCCCACCATGTGGGGAAAAGTATGCATCCTTGTTACTTAGCACTCTGTCAGTTAGAAGCAACAGGCGCACAAAGCAAACTGGCTTAAGCAGAAGAAGAATTTACTAGTTTTTTTTTTTTTTTTTTTTTTTTGGTGACAAGAGTCTTACTATGTTGCTCTCAGTAGAGTGCTATGGCATCACAGCTCACACCAACCTCAAACTCTTAGGCTTAAGCAATTCTCTTGCCTCAGCCTCCCCAAGTAGTGCCCCCCCTCCCACAATGCCCAGCTATTTTTTTGTTGCTGTTGTCATTGTTTAGCAGGCCCAGGCCAGGTTCAACCCACCAGCATCAGTGCACATGGCTGGTGCCTTAACCACTGTGCTACAGGCTCCCAGACAGAGTTTACTATTCTTGTAACTGTCAAATCCACGGAGTAGAACTGCTTCCCCCTCCAGCTACATTTAGAGTTGGAGCATTGTCGCAAGGCCTCCATATTTTTTAAGGTTCTGTAGCTTTCTCAGGCACATTCCATGTGTTCCCAAGGAGCATATTTCCACCAAAAGTGTTCCCAGGAAATGTAATGGTGGGGATGAGGGGGTCTTTTCCTATAGTTTGGGCAGAAAAATCTCAAAGAAGATCCTGATTGGGCCAGCTTGGTCATGTGCCCATCCCAGAGCCAATCACTGTGGCCAGACCTGGGTCACACAACTTCTTGATCCTGAAAGAAGCAGGCAAGCAAAACCAGCAACCGTCCACCATGTTCCCAATCTGTCCCATGGAAGTTTCCGGATGGGAAGAAATGAAAAGACAGTTTCTGGCATGCAGTAGGAACTCAGTTCACGGGAGGGGCTTTCATCAGGATTCTGGAGGTGGAATGCCGAGTGGACCTCCATCCATGTTTTACAGTCCTTCACCAATGTGGCCTTCACCTCAACAATCCCAAGTTCGGAGGCATTCAGTTTTCTTCAGAGAAGACTTTCACCACACTCAGGAGACGGACATTAGAGGTTTGTCTTGGGGGCCTTGAGCCACTCCTCCTGCCCCAGGGTTAGGGAGGTCACACTATCTGCCGGTGGTCAGCTGTGAACGGGCCCTGAGCATCCCTGTCTCTGACGATAACTGGGCAACCCAGGGTCTCCTGGTGTCTCCAGGAGTAAATTCTAGGGCTTCTACTGTCTCCCAAAAGCCAGATCAAGAGAACAGGCTCTGCAGAGTTAGACAAAGACCTTTGCGGTTCATAACATCAGCGAGAAAATTCCAAAACCTCCAGGCGAGCTGCGATCTGGACGCTCCTTTGGACAACTCAGTTCTGATTGGAGCTGCCTGAGAGCTCCCTGCCAATCAGCAGCCATGCTGCGAAACCTGGAACTTTATAGCTTAGCAACGAGAAATCCGGAAGAACTCTGGTATTAATTTAAGGAAAGGGGAAGAAAAACACCAAGAAGGGAATTAGCAGCCAAGTAATCAGGCTGTGTGTTTTTATTATTACCTTTGCTGCCAAGACAAGTAATGAACGTTTTCAGCATTAATTACCGGTAGAGAGAGAACCAGCGAGATATCTTGTCTCAAACTCTGGGGCTAATTTTTGTTTTTGTTTTTTTCCTGAGCTAGCTACTGCTAGGGCTGAAATGTGAACAGAGCTAAAAATGTGGTCTGAACACATATGTTAATTTAAAAGCACACGAATTCTGGCTGCCATACCTTCTTTCATGAGCCTCTTTGATCCCCTGAGATCCCCTTCTACCCCATGACGTCATGGGCACCAGCCTGCGGGAAATGGGGACCAGAGGTCTACGTGGCTATAGAGGGTTTCTGTGATTTCAGATGGGAGAACAGGTCAGAGGAGTCGGCATTGTCAGTGGGGCCATTTTGTGACTACTGAGTATCATTCACATGAATGTCAGAGACTCGCCCCTGCCCTTGTGGGCTGAGTCTAGCCAGGGGTGGGGTAGATATTAACACACAGATAATTATAGAGATAGCTGTGCAATTATAAAAGTGCCAATGTCATGGAAAAAGACAACAGGATGATGCAGAAGGGGTAAGGTGGGTGAGGAGGATGTTGGTGAGAAGGTCTTTCGTCTTCTGGGCCCTGCTTGGAATTGCATAGGGAGGGAGCCGGGTGGGTTCCAGAGGGAAGTTGGACCAGGTAGACAGGGGCAAGCCCACCTTAGTCCTCTTGGGCCTTTGAAGTCTATGGGGAAAATGAGAAACCATTTAGGTTTGCAAACTGGACATGGGGCAATTAGGTTTACTGTTTAGAAAGAGCACTCCTGCTGTTAGGAGTGCAAGGAAAACTGTCAGACCATGGACCCTTTCAAAGGTCACTGGGACTACATGTGGGTGATAACTCCAGGGGACCACAGGCATGAAGTCCCAGTACTCCTGTGGGGTCCTGTTGATGGTCCTTCCCAGCCAGCTCTACCCCAAAGCCTCATTTCCCAGAAAACATCCTTCTAGATGCTTCACTGTCTATGGGATGCAGGGACCAACTCATCCCAGCTGGCCCAGGACTTTCCTGGTTTTCGTGTCTAAAGTCCCCAGTCCCAAGAAACTGCTCAGTCCTAGGCAAACTGGGAAGGCTGCTCACCCTACTCTGGAATAGGCTTACATAGGGCAATTAAGAGTTGGCTTGCTTCAGGATACGGGGCTTCCCGGTACCCTCTCCCTGAGCAGCCAAAAGACAGGCTCAACCACTGATTTTCTGTGTGGCTCCGTGAAGTTACTTAACTTCTCTGGGCCACTGTTCATGTGCAAAGCAAAGTGTGGCGTGGAGAGCTTTTCAGCCTCCAGCACTGATTTCCTGGCTCTGCTGCTCCATTTCAAAGCTGTGGACCGGGCAGTACCTATCCACGCCTAGCTTCTTCCTCCGTAGGATGAAATAGCGGAACTTACCTCTTGGAAACATGAGCACTAAGTTCGGTGAAATTATTCTGTGAATTTGCAGTAGCTAGATACTCAGTAGTTAGAAAGTAGGGATGTTCTGGTTAATGAAAAGCATGATTGAGGCCAGGTATGGTGGCTCACGCCTGTAATCCTAGTGCTCTTGGAGGCTGAGGCAAGTGGATTGCTTAAGCTCAGGAGTTCGAGACCAGCCTGAGCAACAGTGAGACCCCATCTCTACTAAAAATAGAAAAACTAGCAGGACATTGTTCTAGGTGCCCATAGTCCCAGCTACTTGGGAGGCTGAGGCAGGAGGATCTCTTGAGCCTGAGTTCGAAGTTGCTATGACACCACAGCACTCTACCAGGGCACAGAGTGAGGCTCTGTCTCAAAAAAAAGAAAAAAGAAAAAGAAAAGAAAAGAAAAGAAAAAAAGAAAGACAGGAAAAAAAGAAAACAATTGAGAGTTACAGTATCTCCTAAGTAGTGACTGTCAGTTTTTTCAAAAACTTTGATGTGATGAAACGCCCCACCCATACATGGCAAATTTTACAATGGGTACGTTACCATAGTCCTCATACCCCACTGCTTCTCACCACTGAGAGTTCAGCTCCCCGAGGTGGAGAACTCTTCCCTCTCCCTCCATAATAAGCATTTGTTGAGTCAGTAGAGGTCACATTATGCCCTTTTTATAGATGAGAAAACTGAGACTTGGGAGGTTAAAGTTCTTGCCATTAAATAGTGAAGTCAGAGTTTGGACCTGGGTCTAATTCAGGGTCCTGTTCTCTCTTGGTCTCTGCTTCTTGGGGGGCATACAAGGAGGCTGCCTTGGTGGGGGTGCCCCATGAATATCCAGCCGGCAAGTTCTCCCAGGGAGGACTGTATGAGGCGGGGCCCTGTGGGTACAGGAGCCATTTGGATGAGACTTTCCTTCCCCACTGGTGGCTGTGGAGGCAGGGGTGAGATGTGTGAAGGTAAATCTCAACGCTGCCCTCCAGGTTTGTCCCAGAGATACCATCAGTGAGTGGGCACACCAACCCCAAACCCTTTGAGAAGGGAAGGAAAAGGCTGGTCTTGGGCGGCACCTGTGGCTCAGTGAGTAGGGCGCCAGCCCCATACACTGAGGGTGGTGGGTTCAACTCCGGCCCCGGCTGAACTGCAACAAAAAAAATCTGGGCGTTGTGGCGGGCACTTGTAGTCCCAGTTACCTGGGAGGCTAAGACGAGAGAATGGCCTAACCCCAGGAGTTGGAGGTTGCTGTGAGCTGTGATGCCATGGCACTCTACCGAGGGTGATAAAGTGAAACTCTTCAAAAAGAGAAAGAAAGAAAAGGCTGGTCTTTACTTTTTTCTTTTTACTGTGCAAAGGCTCATGCACACACCCCATCTATCTCTCACAGAATGAGATGCAGTGAGCCCTGGCTCCAGCAATCACCAATTCTCAAGTCCGCCTTGATCCATCAAGGCCCCTTTCCCTCTTCCAGATTAGTTTGAAGCAAATTTCAGATAGCAGCCATTTCTTTTGCAAATATTGTAGTATATAAGTCCAGAAAATAATCTTTTTGCCACCATCACACCCACTAAAGCTAGCAGTAATACTCAAAATATCAGCTCAAAAAGAAAATCAGTATCCAAGTAAGGTTTGTATGTTGCTATTGGGATGTCTCTTTCAACTCTCTTAATTTGTAGGTTCTCTTCCCTTCTCTTCTTCCCTTCTAATTTATTTGTTGAAGAAACTGGATTGTTTATTCTGTAGTTTCCTACACTCTAGATTTTGCTTATTGCCTTCTCATAGGCTCTCTCTCCCTGTGTTTGATATAAATTGGTAGTTAGATCTAGAAGCTCACTGATATCCATGTTCCTTTTTTATGGTATGACTACTTCCTAGTGGTGGTTTGTATTTGTACTTCCATTCAAGGCTCATAATATGTGGTTGTCCTTCTTTGTGATGTTACATGCATCACTACAAAAGTTTTGAAACAGACTGAGTTATGGTCCTTTCTTTCACTTTCAAGAAAGCTGAGTACTATGGCTCATGCTTATAATCCTCAAACTCTGGCAGGCTGAGGAAAGAGGATTGCTTGAGCTCAGGAGTTTGACATCAGCCCGAGCAGGAGCAAGACCCCCTCTCTATTAAAAATAGAAAAATTAGCGGGGCATAGTGGTGGGCACCTGTAGTCCCAGCTAGGCAGGAGGGTGAGGCAAGAAGATTGCTTGAGCCCAAGAGGTTGAGGTTGCTGTGAGCTATAATACCATGGCACTCAACGCACGCTAAGAGAGTAAGACTCTTTCTCAAAAAAAAAAAAAAAAGAAAGAAAGAAACACAGTCAACAGCATCTTTTTGTCCACCTCAAAACTTCCATAATAACTCCAGTAGCAGTGTTGATCACCATTGTCTAGATGCATTATTTCATTAGATTGTGAAATGGTGGCATACTGCGTCTATTATTCTGTCTTTGTTAATGGAAATGTGTCAATAAAGAGTATCAATTTATCAACTACTAGGCTACCGTAAAATATGGTCCATACCTAAAAGAATACATGCCCCTGATTCTTTCCCTTTATCTGTCAGTTTTCAAAACAAGTTTGTTTCCCAACATCCTCTTAAGGCGACAGATGTGTTTATTTTTCTAGGTGTCATTGTGAACTCATTGATTTGGACATACAAGAAATGTTTCCATCCACTGCAATTGTTATGTTCACTGATGCTCAAAAACTGACCCATCTTTGGCCAGTGGGAGCCTCTTCACACTGTCCCCTGCATCCTTTTTGATGTAACCCCAAAAGTCGTTAGTAACTTCCCTGGTAATGAGGAGGCAAAGAAAGACAAGATGTTCCAGGCTTCTCTAGTGGCCTCATCTGGAATAAGCCATCTCCATGGAGCTCTAACTTCTTGCTGGCAGTGTTAGAGACCATAATCTGGGTGGGAGTGCTACTGAAAAGTGCAATCTTTTCAGTGGACAGAGCTAGCAAACATGTGCTTTACTACGTAAGACAAAAACAGCATGATTTCATACTGGCGCTTCCTATTCAAATTTGGAGTTGCATCTTTCTTCTATAGCCATGTGACAAAGCCTGTTTCTAAAAGCAAAGTTCCTTACTGTATGTCCTTTTTAGCTGGAAGCACAGAAGAAAGCACATAAGTCTTTCCCTTGGGAATGAACTTGACCTCTCTGATAAGCCTGTTGGAAATGGCCCTGGGAGAAGCCCATTTCTGGGTCACAAAGGACTGCGTTTTCGTGGCAGATAAATCGCCTCCTTCCACTGTCCTCTGTGTGGGGGTCCTAACATTTAGATGTGTCCTGGCTACACATTGGACCAGACAGGGACTTAGAAAAACTTCTGACGCCTGTCTCTGTCCTCCTAAATTAAGTTAGTATCTCTGGGGCCAGAGATATACCATCGTTTTTGTTTGTTTGCTTGTTTTTAAAAAGCCGTCTAGGTAATTCTAATGTGCAGCCAGGGGTTAGAATCACTGCTCTGGTCCTTGCTTTTCAGCAGAGGGAGGAGAAGGAAGCAATGGGATGACAGAATTCTGCCTATAAAGTCCATTAGTTTATGTGTGAATCCTGCCACTGCTGGGAGATCCCTGCACCAGCACTGACCAACACCTTCTAATGGTCTTTATCGGCTCTGTCCAGTATGGGCACCACGAGCTGCATAGGGCTAGTGGGTACTTGAACTCAATGCTAGTATAACCTAGGGAGTAAATTTAAAAATTTATTTCATTTTAACTAACTTTCATATAAATAGCCACAGGCAGCTAATAGCTACTACCATGTTGGACAGCACCACTTTAGAAAATTACTTAACGTCTCATGGCTTCACATCTATAAAATAGGGAATAATAAGTTTTGTCTCATTAGAATGTGCACACAAGGCACTCAATTCAATGTTGCTTATTTTCTTTATTAACATCACCCTGACGCTCTTTAAAAAATGAACAAACAAACAAAAAAGTTTGCCTGGAAAACAAGTGCTCAGCAGCATCCCACTACAAAGGCTAAAACTTCAGAGCCATTCCAGGGAAACTCTCAGAACAGATTCCCTAATTGTAGAAGTTCAATTGCAGCAGGAGGTTATCAGTTACAAGGGCTGTATTTCATTATAGATCTAGCCGCACCTCAATAAATTAAGCAATCACTCAAAATAACATGTTGACTTAATGCCCTCTCTTGGAACAATTCCAAGTTGCTTGGTTCTGTATTAGCCCAGCCCAGAGAGGCGACTCACATTGGACTCTTTTCTTCCCCCTCAATTCATCAGCCCCTCTCTGGAAACATCTTTGCATCTCTGAGCCAAGTGCAAGCTTCCTTTTATCAAAACTGGAGCCTTTTCCATCCTCTAGCCTTGACATGTTCCACATTTCATTCGCTGAAATCACTGGCAGGTTTATCTGCAACTGAGACAGAAAGAGACACCTCTCAGCAGCCCAGTTCCGGGCATGTAAAGCTAACTCTCAGCAGCTTTTCCATTTTCTTCTCTCTAGCGGTTTATAATCACAGTAGAATTTTGTTTCCCCTAGAAACTTGGCACGGGAGGTGGCAGCCTGGGAACATATTTGTTTGTGTAAATTAAAAGAAGAATATGTTGTGACCATATTTATGTTCTAACTGCACTAAAGAAGTAAATACTGATTCACACAATGCTTCTGGCTGCTCCACTCTGGCTCACCTCCCCAGACTCTGCCTTTGTTTATAAAACCCAAACAACCAAGCCCTCTGAAAGGCTTACCGTCTCAGAAAGCTACAGGGACAACCTGGGAGGCTGTGTCCACCCCCAGGCAAGCCCACAGAGCACATCCACTTACCTCTTTTGGGCTTTGCCTCCCCTGACACACTGCAGCCTTGCTGGGGTGGGACAGGGTATTGGAAACAGGCACCAGCACACATGCTTTGGGCATGCGAACAACAGCAAGCTTTTTGAAGGACATTGGGCAATAACTGTAGAAATATAAACTGTCTTTCAGCTGGAGATGCCATCTTCCAGTAATTCACCAAAATGTCAAACACAAAGGGAAAGAGGAGAGGTACCCGATACATGTCCTCTAGGCCGTTCAGAAAACAAGGAGTTGTTCCTTTGGGCAGATATATGTGACTCTATAAGAAAGGTGATGTTGTAGACATCAAGGGAATGAGTACTGTTCAAAAAGGCATGCCACACAGATGTCACCATGGCAAAACCAGAAGGTCTACATGCTGTTGGCATTGTTGTAAACAAACAAGTTAAGGGCAAGATTCTTGCCAAGAGAATTAATGTTTGTATTGAGCATAGTAAGCACTCTAAGAGTGGAGACAGCTTCCTGAAACGAGTGAAGGAAAATGATCAGAAAAAGAAGGAAGCCAGAGAGAAAGGTACCTGGGTTCAACTGAAGCTCCAGCCTGCCTCACCCAGAGAAGCTCACTGTGTGAGAACCAGTGGAAAGAAGCCTGAGCTTCTGGAACCCATTCCCTATGACTTCATGGCCTAATAGGCGTACAGTGTAGCACACAGGTGAACCAATGGAACAAGCAGAAAGTGTTGGAACCTATTCCCCATTAATTCATAGCATTAACAGGCATAGCAAGCTTTGTCACATTCAATGGAAAGGCACCTCCCCAAACTGTTGGAACCTTTTCCCTATGAATTCATGGCATAATAGGTATTCAAAATAAAAGGCTAGCGGTGCCTGTGGCTACTGTAAAAGAATAAAAAGAAAAAGAAAGAATGTAAAATGTACATCCTCTGAATGAGAAATTCCACTTCCAGGAATTTATCCAACAAGTACGCTTGGCTACACCTAAGACTATATACATTATAAAGGCAAAGCCCTGGAGTTAACTAAAATGCTGGCCATTAGGAGGACAGGTTAAGTATGATGTGATGCTAGAAGTCACTTGAAAGAATAAGGTAGGTCTGAAAACCATCAGGATACATTGTAACATCCTGACTTTCCTCATGAGAGAAAAAGAAAAAGCACATGTCCTTGGACATGCTTACAAAATTTACAAAGATTGTGCTAAGTACTCACAGTGGTTACTTCTTAGAAAGTGAGGTAGGAGTTAAAGAAAAACTGCAAAGGGGCCCCTTTATTTCCTCTGTCCAACTTACTCTTTTTTATGCTATTTTTCTTACCCTAAGCATAGTTTTATTTTTTCAATTTGGAATGATTAGAAAACATAAATGATTTTCACACTCTTGAGTTAGAGAGCCACCTTAGTCTCTTCATTTCATGCCTGTGAGGACCATGGGAGTGGGGGTGAGAATCGCTGCTTTTCTGATTGCCTTATGCAAATAAACTGTAGTGAGCTAAACGGTGACCCCCAGAGAGATGAAAAGTCTATCAACTTTCCAATATTACCTGGAATATTACCTTAGATGGCAAGAGATATGATCACGGATCTGGAGAGGAGGCGCCTTCTCTGGATTATCAGATGGGCACTAAGTACAGTCCAAGTATCCTTATAAGACAGAAACAGCACCTGCGGGAACGCGGCCCTGCTACATTTCCAACTTCTGGCTGCCAGAACTGTGAGATAATAAATTTCTGCTGTTTTAAACCACTTGGTTTATGGTAATTTGTCATGGCAGCCCTAGGGGACGAATCTATAACCTGACTTGCCTAATACCTTTTAAAAGCATAAAATGCTTTGGTACTTTAGAAAACAAGTTAGGTAGACTTTTGTGTTTTGGCAAACACAAAGAAATCATTCATCCCGCAGATATTTACTGAGCATCTATTAGGTGCGAGGCCCAGTTCTAGGTGGCGACCACCACCTGCCCCTCCCCGCCGACGTTCAATTAGGGAGACGGTACAGAAAACAACAGGGAGTAAGGGCCACAGTGGTAGTAAGTGCTAAAGAACGAGAAATCAGATAAGAGAGACGGAGTCAAGGAAGGGGACACTGGCGCCCCGGAAAGAGGTGAGGGCACCCAAGGGAAGGCCAAGCCAGGCAGAGGGGACAAACAAGACCCGGACTCTACGAGTGACGCTAAGCCGCTGACGGGACCCGAACACGCGGTCAGGAGCTTCGCTTTCTCCCCTCCTCCTCCTTCCGCTTCCTCACACCCTGCCTGCTGCGCCGAGCTGGGACCCCTCGCTCAGCGTCTCCCTTCATGCAGGAACGGTCCCAGATCATGACAAATACAAGGTGGTGGTGGGTGTCAGAGCAGAGGCGGGCGTGGTTTGGGGATAAGATCCTGGAAATGGAAGCGGAGTAGGAAAGGTCTCTGAGCACACCACTGAGCCACAGGTCAGCTGGAAAGCACAGGGAGGGCTGCGGACCACGGAGGCAGCTCTGGATTCTTTCATTCTTAAGAACAGCAGCCGCACCGGGGCAAGAATGTGAGTTCTGGGGTAACCTGCCCCTGTTAGTTCCACACCACCCATAAAAAAGAGAACAGTCCCCAAGTCCTGAATTGGCACACTTTGGGCTGCAAACAGACGCTGAAGTTGATCTAAGGTGAATGGGAGACTTATTAGCCCTGCAGAAGAGGCCAAGCTGCCAGGATCCAGGTCCTGGGATCTTCCTGCCACGTCCCCCACACCGTGCGTCATTCCTCTTCCATTGTGTGTGCACCTCCTTAGAGCCTGACACCAGAGACTGGGGGCGTGGGGGGGGGGGGGCTTGCCACCTGCTCCTTAGACAATGTAGAGTTTGCCTTGCTTGGGGCTCTTGACCACAGCTGGACCAATCACTGTGGCCTGCCTCAGCCCTGCCACAGGGCTGTTGTGATTGGTCACATTGGGCCACGTGTCCCTACCCGCCCGCATTACTGTAGTCCAAGGACCAGAGTGTGGGCGCCATCTTTGGTCATGTTTCCGCTATGAGGTGGGTCTGTTGTCGGAAGTGGGGAAGAGTGTGCTGGCAGGAAAAAGAGAGCATCCTACCTCCTCCAGGGCCTTCTGACTCTTCTGCTTCTACGCTCACTCTTCTGAGTTCATTCATGAGCCACGTTCTGCTTTAAGATCCTACTCTGGCTGGCTACAAACCCCAAAGCTGCCAGCAGGATTTACCCAGACCTGTTGCTGTAGTTCTTTTTATGTCACTGTCATTCCCCTATTTTAATCACCTTGAAAATGTTTCTTCATCTTTAGTTTATATTCACCTCTCCTGGCCCTAAGGGTGGGAAACCTGTCTTGGTGATTACTGAATAGCTCTTGCCCAGGCCACAGCACCTACACACTGCAGGTACACAAGTTGAACAAATGAATGGACATCCCAGTGAAGGGAGGAGCTGCCAAGTCCTTATCTGTTTTCTCCTCAATGAGCTCCTCTCTTCCCTCATCTGAACCTTTCTCAGTTTTTCAGTCATACTGTGTACCCCTTCATGACAAGGCTCTGGTAGTATGAGTGCACCTGGCCCTGTTTGGAGTGTGTTAACCCAACACATACTGGTGACTCTGAATCTCTGGGTGTCTTGAGTAAATAAATACATGATCAGTGCTTGGACTGAGAGTCTGGATAAGTACAGGAAATAAGGTTCACTGAGATGGTGGAGGCTGTTCTTTGACAAGGATAACGGAGCTCAGTCTAAGCTGGGAGGGATTTGGTATCACAAGTGGTTGCCAATGTATACCATGGCCACCTGTTCCTGTTGGGCGTCCCTCATCTGCTGCTGCTGCTCTGGACTGTTTGCTAATCTACATGTCTTGTGTTTGTAAGACTGCAGTCCTGTCATGTGCTGGGCTATCAGAGGACACTCAGGATCCAGGACAAAATAGTGTGGCCAAATAAAACAACTATGAGCTCTTAGGGAAAGAAGGCATAAGACAAAAGGCTATTTTTTTAAGGGCTTATGACCTACATGTCAGCTAGGGTCATCTTATTTTTGGAGATTTAAATGAAATGGGCTGGAATCTTGTTCCACATGCCATGGGACACACAACTTTCCTTGGAACCTTTCCAAGGATTGGGGGTAAGGGGTGCTTATGTCTTTCCCAGGCACCGAAGGCTCTAAATTCCTGCATCCACCATATCAGTTTGGTTTATATGCCGTTTTGCCAGCCTCAGGGCAGAGCTTGCCCCCAGTGGGCATGAAGCCTGTGTAGTCACACAGGGCCAACACTTAGTCTAATGCTCTGCTGTTGCTATCTTGAACTTCATAATAATTTCTGAACCAAAGGGTTTCACATTTTCATTTTGCCCTTGGGTCCCACAAATTAGTCAATCCTGCCTCACTCAGGGGCTGTTCTTTTCCCACCTCACATTGATTTTGCACCAATTCTTCCATTCTCACCAAATCCCATCCACACAAGGATGTGGATGTAGGAGACTTTGAAGATCTGGAACAAAAGAAAATGTTGACCTCTCATGCCAAAGAAACAAAGTTCAGTGCTCAAGCTGGCTTTAAAATACTCAGTGGGAAACAAAGAAAGAAGAGGGAAGGCAGAAGAAAGAAGACAGGCAAAAGGCTGAGAAGTGTCAAACCTGGATGATGAGTACCGGATGCTTATTAACAGCATCATCTCTGCTTTCAGAGGTGCTGGGAAATTTCTGTAATACAAAGTTTAAAAAGCCAATATGAGACCTGTCCCTGGTAGTTCCCCTAGAATGTTAAATATGGCATTGTCTTATTTCCCAGCAATTCCACGCCTAGCTATATACCCAAGAGAAATGAAAGCATTTTGTCCACGCAGAGACATAACAGAAATGTTAATAGCTGCATTGTTCATAATAGCCAAAAAGTATAAATAACCCATATGTGCATCAGCTGACAAAAGATAAACCAAATGTGGTCTGTCCATGTAACAGAACATGGTGCAGCCATAAAAAGGAATGAGGCACTGACACACGCTACAACACGGCTGAAGGAAGGGCCACACACTGTGCGATCTCATTTACGTGGAATGTGCAGAACAGGCAAAGCCATAGAGTCAGAAAGTAAATTAGTGGCCGCTCAGGGTTGGGGGTGATGGAGGATTGTGGGTGGGAGTGGGGGTATGAATACTAAAGGGTATGGAGTGTCTTTGGGAGTGATGAAAATGTTATACTGACTGTGATGATGGTGACACTACTCTGTGAATATATTCAAAGCCAATAAGCTGTACACTTTAAATGGGTGAACTGTATGTTAAGTGAACTATATTTTAATAAAGCTGTTCAAAGAAAGAGTCATGCCCTCTGTCCCTACTCTCCTGTTAGCCATACCTGGATTCTACCCCTGGCCCCATTATGAAATCCCCTTTCTCTCTCACACACACTGCTTATATTCTGCTTTCTGCTTACCTACTTCTGCCTTAAGATATTTTTCACTTTCACTTTAAATAAGTGCCTTTCTTTACAGCCAAAGTATCCCACTAAGGTATTTTCCTAAACTACACTTTATTGCCTCTTCAAAAGTTACTCAGTTGGCGGCACCTGTGGCTCAAAGGAGTAGGGCACCGGCCCTATATGCCAGAGGTGGTGGGTTCAAACCTAGCCCCAGACAAAAACTGCAAAAAATAAAAAAGTTACTCAGTCGACAAGTATTAAAATTATAACTTTAAGATAGATCCCCAGCATGTTCTAGTATGGCAGTAACTAATAAGTTCTAATAGTTGTTGGTTCCAAGAGCTTCAGAATTCCCTTGGGAAGGAGAAGCCAATTTAGCCTCTCCAGAGACAGCGGTCATCTGTTCTGAAACCTAACTCTCAGTCACCTCACAGGTGGGGAGAGGACGATGTCGCCAGGGCCAAGTTCACGATGTTCTAACCAAAGGCCAGGCTTCTGGTTTGGAAAGGGGCCAGAAAACTAAGTTCTGAGTGCTGAATTTGGCCCACATGCCGTTTTGCACATAAAGTTTTATTGGAACACACAGCCATATCTATTCATTTATGTATCTGTGGCTACATTTTAATTATAATGGCAGAGCTGAGAGGCTACTGCAGAGACTATATGACCTGGCAAGACCTAAAGTATTTACTATGTGGCCCTTTCCAAAGAAGGGTTGCTGACTCTGGGCACGGAAGATCCAGGCTTGAACCCAAGCCCGTCACTTGCTGGGTGTGTGACCTTGGACAAGTCAGTTCACCTTTCTAAGCCTGCTCACACCAGCAGGCTGGAGACAGTTGACAGGCCCTTCCTTAGATATTGCTTGTGCCACTAAAATGACATCACAACATATAGGACCTACACATGCAAAGCACTCAACATGTGTTGGAAGTTACGATGTTATTCAGAAAATGAGGACAATTCCTTCACATAGCTGTTACCAGAAACGACGGATCATGCTGGCAAAGAACGACATAAATGTTTATTATTGTGATAAGTATCTTAAAGTCTCCTGAAAATTGTTCTTTTGGGGTTTTTTTTTAGTAATATTTAGGTTTTGGAGTTTTGAGAGTGTAGATGAACTTTCATTTCAAAGGAAAAAGAATTTTTACTCCAAACATCCCCATCTAATAGTCTAGGAAACTGTGATTCTGACCTCTGGCTGGGTCTTAAGTCAGCCCAGAACTAAAACCCAAGTATTCTCTGGGTTGTACCCAGCTGGTTCCCAGTACAGGCACTCACAGAGCCAGGCCCATACGCCTTTAAATACTTGTGTTGCCTTTGAACGCCCCACCAAATCCTGCTAGGCAGTAATTCACTCCAAGGTGTGGGTACGTGGGTTTGGGGCAGAGGGAGGGTCTTAGGGGACTCTTAGGTGCTGTCCAGAAGCCTGCTGGGGCAGGAGCACTGACAACTGACCCTGTACCCTTCTCTGGAAGGTGTCATTTAAGTGGGGTTGGTTCAGGATATAGAGCAGTCTCCCAGGCATTGGCTTTATTTCACAATGATTAACTTAGCGTCTAATACAGACTAGGCTCTGAGGACCCAGCAATGAAGGACTCTCTGTGCTTAAAAACTAGCCCCACCTGCCTCCTAACAAGAGCTATTCACCCTGTAATGAATCTGCATATTTCAATCCCATGGACAAAACACTGTACTGATGAATCAGAAAATTACCCTGAACCCAGATGACAATATATGGCTGGTAGCAGTTAAGAGTGATGGCGTTAGTAGACTGGCTATGTGACTTGGAAAATGAAATCGTGGTGCCCCTTGTCTCAAAGTTATTAAGAATTTCAAGACAGGCGGCGCCTGTGGCTCAGTGAGTAGGGCGCCGACCCCATATACTGAGGGTGGCGGGTTCAAACCCTGCCCCTGACAAACTGCAACAAAAAATAGCCAGGTGTTGTGGCAGGCACCTGTAGTCCCAGCTACTTGGGAGGCTGAGGCAAGAGAATCGCCTAAGCCCAAGAGCTGGAGGTTGCTGTGATCTGTGACGCCACGACACTCTAGCAAGGGCGACAAAGTGAGACTCTGTCTCTAAAAAACAAAGAATTTCAAAATGACACAGCAGAGTATTTAAACCAAGGGTGGGCTCCACCCCAGGAAGCCAGCCCTGCACCTTCCAAACTGCTTGCCAACTGGGCGCCCTTAAACACCTGTCCTCCCAGGCCTGACCCTCCATCTCCTCAGCCTCAGATATTGATCAGGCCCACCTGTGGGCTGGTGGCAGCTGTCAAGGGAGATGAGTGTGGAAAGCGCTCAGCATGGAGCACAGTCTAGGCAAGTATCACCAATGTTCTCAGCCTGCTGTGACAGTTGCATTTCATCTCACAATAAGAGTTCACATTTGTTATTCTTATATAATAGCTAAGACTTATACAGCGCACAGTCAATGCCAGCTGCTGTCCTCAGTTCTTTGCAGACATTGGTGTATTTCATCCTCGCCGCACCCCTATGTGGTGCCCTATTATTCAGTACCTTTAGGTGGGGGAACTGAGGCACAAAGAGAAGTAACTTGCCAGAGATCATATAACCAGTCAGCAGAAGAGTCCAGATTCAAACATGGGATATCTGGCTTCAGTTCAGTGTTCTTAAGCTACCTAATATCAGGGCTCAGAAAACAGCACCCCAAAATATGGTGCTTTGATGTGCTGAACTGAAGAAGCAGGCTCAGGGGCTCTGTGACCTCTCTTTTCCTGCTTCTCATCCTCTGTCTCTCCCAAAGCCATTCTCTGAAGTCCTCTGGAAACTAAACCCACCTGAGAGGAACACAATTGCCTTCCATTCCTTCCCTGTGATTAAAACTCATATCACAGGGCAGCGCCTGTGGTTCAAAGGAGCAGGACGCTGGCCCCACGTGCCGGAGGTGGCGGGTTCAAACCCAGCCCCGGCCAAAAACTGCAAAAAAAAAAAAAAAAAACAAACCCTCATATCACAGAGAAAGTGAAAGAAATTAAACACCACATCTGAAGCCCCATTCAGTTCCCAAAGAGGAATAATTCACTGACCACTGTCTAAGCACTGGGCCCGTTCATTCCCCTTAAAAGTCAATGGCTACCCCCGAAAATGGCATGTTTCCTCCCGTCTCCCCTCCCCTGTGGAGAAGGGGATATGAACATCTGCACCTCGCTGGGTCACTGGCCAATCACTATCCTGTCATCCGCAGTGCTTATGCACTCTGAGTAAATTTTATGCTTTTTCCTCCAAATAATCTGCCTGTTTTCTGTCACTGTCAGTGAACCCTCAGAGCAGAGGATGTTTTCCTGTAGCCGCTACACTCCCTCCCCGCAGTTGACACAATACTGAGACACACACGCAAGACCCCTTCCTGATATCCCAACACCAAGCATTCAGTGTGATATTTTTACAACATAGGATTATTTGTTTCTTTGCTTGTTCTTTTTCTGTCTCCTCTGACTCAACTGTGAGCCCTGCAGGGCAGGGGCTATGTCTTGCTCCTGGCCGTATCTCCAGCACCTAGCACCAAGCTTAGCACATAGTAGGTCCTCAACAGACATCTGACCAGTGAAAGAAGGGAGGGAGCAGGTGCCCTGCCAAAGCAAATTGATCCAGAAACAACAGCCACAACTGTCTGAATTTCAAGCCTATGTGGCTTAAAAGCTTCTTTGGGGGTAGCCCCCAGTGGCTCAAGAAAGCTTTCTTCACCTGGGGTTCCCCCCACTGTGAAGGTGGAGAGTATTTAAGGGGTACCCGAGGGCCCAACCCCCACCCTGGCAGGCTGCAAGGGAGAGGTATAGGGTGTGCTTTGGTAGCAGGCCAGCAGCTGTCCTCCCTGTGGCCTCTCAGTGCCTGCCACCCCCAACCCCCACCCCATGACACAGCAGAAAGTGAAACCAGAGTCAGCCCCTACTGGCTGGGACCCAGCACCCACTGTTTCCCAAGAAGAATAACTCCCTGGAGGTACCATGGGGGGCCTGTCCAGCAAGTGCTCCTGGATGTCAAGGGTGAGGTGGGGCCCCTGTCATCCCAGGGCCACTATGCCCTGTCTGTGAACTGTCAAAATTGTCTGTATCCAGCCTCCTCAGGCCTCACAATGCTCTGCTCTGGACCAAGTATTATTCTCCCATTTTGCTGAGAAAACTGAGGCTCAGAGAGTTTCCCTGACCAGAAAGGAAGGTGCTGGGTTACTGTGACTTAAAAAGACATGTCTGAGCTGTGGAGGGTGCAGAGGTGGGGTGTGAGGTGCCCAGTGGTGGTGAGCAGGGAAGGGCGGCCTCCCATTGCTTGCCAGATTCGCCACAGCTGAAGCCCTCCATGGACATGAATTGGCACATTTTTGGCACAACTACGTGGGTGCCAAAAATACCTAAGAGAAGTAAGAATTCTCAAAAAGGGGACCTCTGAAACTTTATAAGCTACCACCCTGATTCCCCTCCCTCCCTCCCTACCTCCCTTCCTTCCAAAGCAGAGCAGTATAGCTTTCTTTGGAGCAGAAAAAGTGCAGTTCCCGCCACAAAAGGCAGGAGGGTTGCCCCATCTTGATTTCTTGTCCCATCCTCAGGCCACTTATATTTGTTTAATGTTTTTCTGAGAAACCCGCTCTATTTTTGCTTCCATAAATTGACGTAAGAAAAAAAAAGGACCCCTATGTCCCTACCCTAAATGTAAAACCAACTGTCATAAACAGAAATTAGCTGTGCAAAGAAATATCTATTAGAGTAGCTCTCATCTTAAGCTGGGTACCACTTAAAATCATCGAACAGGTGTGCACATCAGACTCAGGAGGCTTCTGTTCAAGCCATGTGTCTCACCTATGAGGATCTGATGACCCAGGGCGGTTGAGTCACTGGTCTGGCGTGAAAAAGCGAGACAGTCACAGAGCTGGGGCTAGAATGAGTCTCAGTGCTGGGATGCTGTCTCCTGCTTCCAAGTTGCATCTAAATTTTACCATGAATACCTTTCATGCTCAATGTGTTGACTTCCCTGATCTCAGAGCACCTTCAGAACTTGTATATCATCTGAGTTCATTATAGCACTGGATACATCCAAGAACCCTTTCAGAGCAGGGGGGCACTGCCCCTCGCTTGGTGGATGGGGAAACTGAGGCAGGGAGTAGGAAAGTGTCCTGACTAGGGAGCTCTCAGATTATCTAGGACTGCCCGAGGTCCCCTGCCAAGGCAAAGCTCCCAGAGGCCCTACAGGAAGGCCCAGGCCTTGTCAAACAGGTAACACTTGTTCTTTTCCACTTTCCCCACCTCCCCCTTTCCCCAAGCAAAGGCTGAGGCTGCTGGGACCACAGCCATCCTCTTTCCCGGGCATGATCTCCAGCATCTGCCCCTGAACAGCAAACTCATGTTTAGCAACCAGTGTCTTTTTATTTTTCCTGGTGGAAACCAGTTCTGAGCGCAGCAAGGGGCGATCTAGCAGGGACCAGAAGGAACTACATCGAGAGAGTTTGGGGAGCATCTTTCTCTCTTCTTTTAGTTGCTGGAGGAACTCAGAGCTGCCATCTTCCCGGCCCAGGGCCCCCCGAGGAATACTGCAAGAGCAATAAGGATTTTTAGGGGCATTATGATAGTGGAATGGAAACACATCTGCCCCCAAAAGTCCCTCATTTTCCCTGCGGTAATGAACCAGCTGGCAGGAAGTGGTGGCTCTTGGGGCACCAAGAGCCAAAACTAAAAGGAAAAAATGTACAAAGTTAGAACAAAGTTTAAACAAGTGAGCGCTTTCATGGTGTACAGCAGCTCTGCGCAGGCTCCCGAAAGGGACCTCGTCCTCTCAATAACTGGCTAAATGTGTCTCAGCGCTGCAGCTTCGACACAGACATGCCTTTCGCTATGTCCAGAAAATCACAACCAGAGCAGATTCCCAAAATAGTTACAAGGATGATTCCCTAAAGCCAGCGCCTTGCAGGAGTCTGTGATGGTTCTGCCCAAACCCCAAGTGACGTTTCCAGACAACAAAGCCTTGGACACTTCCTCTCCTCTGGATACTGAGAACGTGAGTCCACCTGGGAACCCTGATGGAAACATCTAGTCTCCACAGCCAGCCATTGACTGAAAGTCAAAGGCTTGGGCAGGGGAGTTGAATGGTTAGCGCTGATGAGTAAAAGAAGAAAATTCACTGCTATGCTTCAGGATGTCACCACACCAAGGTCTAAGGATTAAGGAATCCAGGGCCCCGTCTTTCCCAAGGCATATGATCCTCAAGATTCCTAATGATGGGTGCCCCCATACCAGCCAGCACCCCAGGCCTTGCAAGGGTTAACCCCTACACACAGCTGACATGGGAGGAGGAGGCTGCTCACTCAGCAAGCTGGCTATCACACTGGGCCATCACAGAGAGGCAGTGCCTGAAAACAGCTTGTGAATGGAAGTGGCCTTTATGCCATCAGAATGGAAAAAAAAAAAAAAAAAAAGAGGCAAAAGCCTTCTCAACACGGCACCAACTAACTGTGGCCCCAACTACTCGGGTCTCTGGCTGGTTCCTTGGCACCTGTCTTGTGGCCCTGAAGCTCTGGCAGGGATTCCGGGTGTCTGTATCAGTAAGTACTCGGCCATCTCGGCCAGGCCTTGGGAGGGAGTGATTTTCCCCTTGCCATTTGACAACTGGCAACCCAGCCCAGATCACTTTTTTCAAGGAGCACCTAAAATATTCTTGGGGTAAACTCTCAGGCTAAAATATGACACAACCTACAAGTGCCCAGTCTGGACCTTTTACCGTCATTCTAGGATACAATATGGAACCTTTTGGTAGCCTGGAGTCCAGCTACTTGGGCCAAATGGGTGTCCCATGTGTTTGGCTGACTCAGGGCAGGTGTGGCTTCTTGGAGTGGGGACATTCTGACACCAAGGCAGAGCAGACTGCCAACTGCTCTGTGTTTTAGCTGAGTACCCCCACCCACTTTCCACTCTCAGCTGACCCCCAAGGTGGCTCTATTGCCGGCTCCCTTATCTGACCACCTGGCCCAGATGCGGGGTAGGTGATGGCTAGAAAGAAGCCCAGGAAACACGTGCTTAGATGTGTTCTGTGCTCAGTTGCTGGCCAGGTGCCACTCCCCTCAGCCCATCCAAATCCCAGCTCTATTGCTAGAGAGCCAGGGCTTCAGCCTGGGCCTCCAAAGCCCCCCTCTGCATCTCAATCATCTTAATCTTCCTCCCCAGCGGCGTGTCCACTCACATGGGGATGATGTGGCCTGAGCCTGTGGGATAAGCCTCATCTGTTCCCTTTTGAGCATTTGGAAAACTGTGCTTAGCAAAGAGGGGTTCTGCTCCCCCCCAGAGCCCTGTCTGTGGTCACCAGGTTCTGAAAGCCTATAGCGTTTCTGGGAGGATGCCTTTGGGAGCCAAACACTCTACCTTCTAGCCGATTGCGGCAGGCTGCACCCCAAGAGGAGATACCCCCCCAGGCACCTGTCTGGGCTTGTTTGGGCTCTAGTAGTGACTGGAAGGCCATGTCTGGGCCTTGGCTGGCAATGCTCCAGGATGTCTTGGGCACAGATGCCTATGCCAACAGGCCCAGCACCAATCTCATGTGTGATTCCAGCAAGAGAGACTTATTTTCTGCACATCTCTGAGAAAACTTTCACACCACACTGCACAACTAACCTCATGTCAAGCCAGCCACAAATTCCTCACTGTGCCTAGGCCAAATCCTCAAGGAAAGTCTAAATTTGCCCCATCTTCCCAAAGCATTTTAAAAACTGCTTTCTCATGATACCCATATGAAGGGTTTTCATTTTCCACTAGTGTTCCTTTCGTGCACTGGTGCAGCCATTCAGGGACATTGAGAAAGAAGTTTGCTTTGTGGTTCTGGAAACTCAGATGTTTTACATAAGGAAGATGATGTAAAATCAGGCATTGCATTTTAAACCTTTGTAAGTATTTACATGTCCGCTACAACTGGAGACGCTGAGGAGGCAGAATCTGAACCCCAGCTGTTTTGAAAAGAGACCATGAGGAAGGCAGAAGGGTCAGCTTGGCACAGGGTGATAGACGGACCCCAAAGTCCACTGCTTTTAAACTTTGTTTTCAACACCCACCCGACCCTTTCCTTCAAATATCTGCTTGGCTAATAGGCCTGAAAACACAATGGTTGTGTACATCACGTTTGTGAGTGTCAGTGTTTTGTTCGGGGTTTATTTTCATCTCAATCCAAATATAAGAAGCAAAAAGAACTTGTACATTTCCTGCATTTGAGATGCTGAGCAAGAAAGAAAATTCCAGCTCAAAGTAACTCTGATCAACAAACGTCTTATTCTGTTTCTGTAGGCTCTTATTTTCTGGCAAGTGATTTTCAGTGCCAAGTTTGCCTTTTCACCAGACTAATTTTTTATCCTCGTGATGAAAATAGCTGTATTTACAATCCAGATTAAAGGAGGGTGCGATTATCTACTATCAGGAAGCTACAGTTATCTGGTAAGAATGTTCTTTCTGTCCTTCATGTTAGGTTGGGGTGGGGGAGGCGTACTGAGAAGCAAGAAATAGAGGGAGTGTTCCTAGGGACTTTTCCAACTTTCATTGGTTTGAGTCATAAATACATGTTTTATTTTTAAGGAAGTATTATTTTCATTGCTGAGCCACCTATAAATATTTTACTCCCAGCCATATCTTATTCTTTTCTATTGAAACATTTTTCCCCTCTATGAGATTAGTTATGGCTTGTGTATTGCTAAAAATGAAATCCAAAGTTGCTTTCTTTTATCCCCCTAAATCCACACTTCTTGGGTGGGTGGGGGAATGAATAGCAACAGCTTAATGAAATTTCGCACAGAGAGGCAAAGGAGAAAAGCCAAAATGTATTTAGTGTACTCAGCAGTTCCCATGTTAAATTTTTTTTTTTTCTTATTGATTTGGGGGCTTAGAGGGTGGTGGTAAAATCTGAAAAGAAGCTGTGGTTTTTTGCTGTATTAATGATGACTTCTCACTGCAGTGCTGATTTATAATCTCTTCACTATACTACTTTGCCTGTTTTCAGACTCAGAGGGGGAGAAAGTTTGCTAAATGTATTCGTAATTACATGCACCGTTTCAGAGGGCTGAATATAAGCAATGCTTGTGCCGTTGGGAATGCTCACCATTTAAACAGAAATCGTTTCATGTTTAGCACTAAATTCTGTCTGATTTTTTACACTTAACAATTCAGTGATTTTAACATTTGGCTTTGTCGATTCGATTATAGCTCAGTATCTTGACGAAACATTCAGTGTTCCGGCCTCGTTAATTCACGTATAACACTCTATTTGTAGAAGTATCATTAAAGGCTAATTTGGTGAGATATCCTTATTTAGCAAAGCAAATAGGATTTGACAGTCAGCTCCGGTGGCGATTCAGCAAAGCACAAACACAATTCCCAACGTGACAATTTCCCATCAACAAGCCGGGTTGGAATTGTGGACTCCTGTAAATTGTGCTGTTTCATCGTGTCCCATAATAAAGAGAAAGAACTCTGGAAGTAAAGCACTGCTTTTGCCAAAGCAGCACAAATGTCATCTGTGTGTACATGTGCCATGTCTATCAAATCATTAAATCTATCAAGGACTCTCTGTTCAGAAGTTTTTCAGGTACAGCTCACTTTTCTATTCCCTGCTGTGAACACTTACTTTAAATCTAGGTTTGCAAATAACTTAGGGTGTGTGGATGGATTTCTATGTAGGTTATCAACTGGCGAGCTGGTGGGGGAGTGTGTGAGAGAGAATTAACATGATTTCAGTTTAAATTTCTGGGAGGGGAGTTTTCACCCCCAAACGTCTTGCCAAGGAGACTTCTCCTAAACATTATCCAAACTTTCTTACAAAGTGCTTTTAATACAGGGGTAGCAAAGGGTTGCAAAAAAATGTTGCAGTTATAGGTTAGAAGCAAACAGCAGACTGCTCCTTTGACAAATGTATAGACAAATCTAATGTCATTACAATTCATGAGGTCAAGGATGTTTTATTTGGGGGGTTTCAAACACTTTGCCACAACCAATGTGCTGCTTGTTCCCTTCCGATCTTGTTCCCTGAAACGCTCCATTAAACTACTGAGGCGGGGCAGGGACGGCTCTGTCTTCTGCCATCTTTCTGGCCTCCCTGGGAGAGAAGCCCCTGAAAACCCCGGAGATTCAACCAGCTGAGCACACACAGAGATGAGTAACGCATCCTCGCCCAAAGGGTCTTTTTCACTTTGCAAAGCAGCAACTCCCCCACCCCCAGCCCAGCCGGGTTTTAGACGAGCAGCCTGGAGGTGAAGACTCTGCCCTCACTCTCCAGGGCCTTCCGGGGCCTGCACCCCTCGCAGTTGAGAATGACCCCAAAAGCGGGACTTTGTGGGCCAGTTGGATAAAACATAAACTCATCTCGCCCTCAAAACCCCGATTCTGGGACCACAGCCTCCAAAAAAACCTCCTTTCTCAAGAGTTAGTCCCCTTTGCGGCTTACACCAACAGGGCAGGCTGCCGTAGAGGCATAATTTTGGAGAATCTTGATCATTAAAGGGATCAGTGGGTTTTACCTCAGGGAGGGTAGGTCATCTCACCAAAACCCCAGGATATCGCTGTGGAAAGGAGAGGGATATCTGCCCTGCCGCCCAGGGTGTCTCTTCCCTCGGGAGAAGTCACCAACGGCCCCCAGCCCAACAACCAGGCCCGAGACCTTCCCAAAGAACAGTGGGGCGACCGTAGTGTCCCTTAGCAAAACATCAACCGGGTGTCCGAGGTGCCTCCTACAGCCCTGCCCCCGTCTCAAGCTAAATCAAAGTTCAGCTATTTGTGCCCTTAATTGTCTCTCATTAAAGTCAAATTTGCTGCTAGCCCAGATCGGGGGAAATGATTTCCATTTTAATAGCTCAATTAGCCTCGGGTTCTGGAGAAGCCACTCCCCCACACACCTTTCCCTTCCATTTTAACCCCCCTCCCTTTTTCACAACTTCTCCTAAAAATAAATTATAAATATGGATGTGTCCTCAGAGGATCTGAGCGGCACATTCCAACGTTCCGCTTGGTAGGGATTGGAAGCAAGAGAAACCAGAAACGCCACTCCCCCCACCCCCGAATCGAGATGCCTTTTCCTTTTTTTCTTTCCTTTTTTTTTTTTTTTAACTTTTTTTTCTTTACTTGGTGTCGTCTTGGGCCCCCATCCCCCGACGTGCACCCCAGAACCTAGTTTTAACTCCTGTCCAGCAAAAGCTACAGCCAGCCAACTTTATTGGGGACTGTCCTCCTGGCTCTTCCGGAGTCCCCAGGGCCCGGCCCCAGAGGCTGGCGCTACCCGGCCGCCAGCTGGGCCCCAGGCGCACGTGGAGCGGCGGGCTCGGCCGGGAGCTGGCGGCTTGCGCTGCGCGTCGCGTTGATATCGGGGTCACGCAGCAAGTCACTTTCCCGAGCGGGCTTTCCGGGGTGGGGGCGGGGTGGCTGGCTTGCCACTGCCTGGTTGATGCCCAAGCTCTAGCCTCAAGGAGGCCGGGGTGCGGGGCAGCCTCGCCCCTTCCCACCTCGTGGCCTAACACGCCCCTCTGGGGAGTGGGGGAGGGGGCAGGCGGAGCCCAGCCCGGCCGCCAGGGGTGGAGGCAACGGCGGAGATCGAAGCCTAGACAAGCGTCTAGCGCCGGGTCCGGGAGAGCCACTCACGGCCCCAGCCACCACCTCCCTGCTCCAGTTCCCACCCACCCCCCGGGCAACCAACCACCTAGCACCCCTTCGGCTCCGGGGGCCTGGGGACCCACCTGCAGCGATCCCTGCCCTGGCCCGGTGAAGGGTGCCAGGCAAGAGAAAGGGGAAGACTCACCGCAGTTGGCTCCATCCGGGGTGCAGAGGGTCCCCCGAGGTTGCGCCTAGCCCGGCTCCCGGCCGGCCGGCGCTGGGCGGGGGGCGCCCCGCGGGCCCTACAGCCTCCGCCTCGATTGGAACCTAGCCTCAAATCCTTCCCCCGGTGCGCGCGGTCGGGGGGTGGGGGGTACTTCTAGAAAAAAAATCCGCGCCCCCTCACCCTCCAGGCGAGATCCTCCAAGTGATGGGCGGGGAGCGTAGAAAAATCCTTTTCTGCAGAGAGCTCCGAGCCGACGGGGCTGCAACCGGCCTCCACGGTCGGCTGCGGCCACAAAGCCGCGCCCCCGTCCCCCCCACCTCCCAGCGCCCTATGGCCGGCCCGGGGCGGAGGCTGGGCCAGCCCGGGGTTGGCCGCGCTGGGGAGGCGGCGACGGCCCAGGCGGTGGTGCGGCTCCTCCCCGGCCCGGGAGAGAGGTCGGAGGCTGGAAGCCCAGCTAGCCGGCCCGCCCGGGTTGGGGCGGGGGCGGGGGCCGGGGTTGGGGGGCGCCTTCCTAGAAACCCTAGCCAAATACAGCCAGCGGGTAGGGGCATTCCTAGAAATGCGGCGGCGACGTCAGCCTGGACCTGTGGGGACTGAGCCTGGGGTTCTTCAAACTGGGGGGACTGCAGATGCACCAGATTCCCCACTTCGATGACCCCGCTGCCGGGAGAGGAAGACGAGTCTAGGTCTAGGCTCCCCTGCAGCCTGGGGGGCGGGCAGGACTCCTCCAAATACGCCCGGGGGATCCCCGAGCTGGGGTGCCGGGATGCCTGAAATGGGGACGCAGCCACTCAAGATTCAGACCCGCCCCCAATCCTGCCCACGTCTTTCGGGAACACCCATTGACAGTACCATCGGGAGCTTCAGCCCTTCCCCCAATTATCAACACCTGCCCCCCCCAAAACAGTGAAAGTAACAGTAGCTTTCAGCCCAGACTCTCCCACCCGCCCCGGGTGGCCCTACCCTCCTTCAGGGTGATCGGTGTGCTCGGGACCTCCACGTTTGAAACTGAAGCGACTCGCTCTGTTCCCAAGAACTCCCCTAATACCAGCCCACCTTCAGGCCAAAAAATAAAGTTAAGTTTCCTCCTCCCCAATTCAATGTCACTTTGTTGCTATTTCCAAAGCCCTGGGCTCTGGAGATGTGCGGGGGGGGGGGGGGACTGGGGGAGGCATGAGCGTGTCCCCTTCACCTGGGAAAGATCTGTCCTCTGCCGCTGACACCCCCAACCCCCACGAGATACTTCTCCTTTGCAGCAGTAAGGGGCACACCCCCAGCTCTTCCCCCTTCCTGAAATGTTCTCCACTCACACCCCTCCCTAAGGACCCCCAGATCCATCCCAGAAGCAGCCCCACTTTCCCAAATAACTGAGACACGACTTGACCCTCTCCACCATCCAGCCTCTCTGTGTGAAAACGTGACTGGACTGGGCCTCCCAGGATCATAAAAAAATGTATTTGCTGTCCTCTGTTGGCCAACACGGGTCACACTCAGAAAATACATCACCAGACCCAACAGGCGGTCCTGTTGCCACAGGGGACTTCCCAGGGACCCCAGCCAGAAGGAATGAGCCACACAGCCCCCTCCTCTCTTTCTGCTCTGGCTACCTGCGTGCTGCACCCCCACCTTAACCACCTCCCACCTGTGTCCCATCTTGCAGCCAGCACACAGGAAAAATCATTCCATCGGCCCTGTGGCTCATGTCCTCTTTCCCCCATTGGGCAGTGCCATGAAGTCTGAGATGGGGGTGCAGGGGCCCCTGATGGATGGTTTCTCTGAGAGCAACTTGTTAGGGTGATGTGGCAAAAGGGAGATAGGTCAGACCCCTCTGAACGTAAAAGGCAGATCACTGGTAATAACAGTACCATTTCCTCCTGAGGACCTCCTATGTACAAAGGACATGAAGTATATTATCTTACTGAACTCATCTATTTTCCAGATGAAAAGACCAAGGCTTTGAGGTCAGTTATTTGTGGAATTAACACCTGCTTGCCTTCTACATTTCAGGCACAGAGCAGGTACTGGGGCCACAGTGCCCACAGTGGCAAACAGGACAGGTCCCTGACCTCAAGGAACTTATCACCTGAATCACCAGGCAATCCCTGCAGTGCTGTTGTGATCCAGGCACAGGCTCTAGAGCCCCGTTGCCTTGGGTCAGGGTGCCCTGACACTGAGGCTGTCTCCACCAAAGCTGCAGTGTCCTTTCTGTCCCCTCTTGCCAAGTAGATGGAAAGAGAAGCTGTGTTCTCCTTTGCTGTTTATCACTAGTTTGGGAGCCCCAGGGTACTGCTAAACCTCCTTGGGCTTCAGTTTACTCTTTGGTAGAATAGGATTTATAAGGCCGCCTTGTAGGATACCTGCAGTATTTGGAACCATGGCTGTTTGTGCTTGGTGTTATTACCTAGAGGAAGGGTTGTCTGAGCTGAGACTGCAATGAGGAAGGATACTGTAGACAGGAGGGGAGGAGCAGGACAGCACTGGCAGCAAAGGCCAGGTCCCCTGGGGACCAGAAATAGTCTCTTTCTATGGCTCAGGGTCCACAGGTACTGCCCTCACTTAAGTCTGTGCACTGAGCCACAAGATTCTGGTGGCTCCCTCATTCTCCCTACCAAGTTCAGGCTCTGCCCAAACTCTGGGGTAGCTGGATGGATGCAGAAGGAAAAATCAAGTCCTGATGGACCAGCAGGGCCTGTGTATGAAGCCCTGAAGGCCACCAGGGCCTGGCCTTTAAGATCTTGTATGTTAAACCCCCTAAACGTTGCCCCCCAGGTGCCTATGAGCCCTACCCTTGCCAGGCCTGGCTCAGTTCCCCATGACTCAAGCTAGTGGCAAGCCTAAAATCTGGTTAAGCACTGGAAGCGCCTCCAGACTCCGGAAAACAACTGGCTTTTTGGTCTGGAAGCCCCAGAGACCTACTCTGGCCTTCTCCCAGGAAAGAGCCCCACCCACACCCAGTTTTCTGGCCTCAGGGTAATGCCAAGGCCTGAGCAGACAACGCAGTGGCTGCCCTAGACGGCAGGAGGCCT
Organism: Perodicticus potto; assembly: GCA_963574655.1. NCBI lineage: Eukaryota > Metazoa > Chordata > Mammalia > Primates > Lorisidae > Perodicticus > Perodicticus potto. Next base: position 11,397 of record CAUYRH010048313.1, on the reverse strand, counting down.
GGAGAGCTGCAGCTGGGCTGGGTCCCAGGAAGAGGCCGGCCTCCAGACTCTTAGGCCCACAGAGAAAGGGTGTGTGCAGGCCTCACTCTGCTTGTCTGTGGGTTTCCCTCCCCTTGGGGTCTGAGGAGGGGCACCAGCTTCCAGTCACTGCCATATCCTGAAGCTCCCAGAATATCAAAAACGAAAAACTTCCAAAGCAGGTATACAAAATCATTGTACAAAAGGCCTTAAACGTTTACATTGAACAAATGTATGCTTGTAAAAAACAGACACCCACAAAAACATTGCCATGCAGTTATGCTAGACATGGAACAATGAACATATGCACGTCTACAAGTGGTGTGATGGCCGACTTCCTCCCTCAGTCCTGTCAGAAGGAGGCTGGGCCCACCCTTGTGAAATCTTCTATGAAAAGATTTCACCCTTGTGGAATAATATTAAGAATCTAGACTGAAAAATTCTACTGAATACAAGGTCTGAGGTCAGTGATCCTCACAAGTTAGATCTGAAGTGGCCTGTAAACCAGAAGTGTCCACAGCCCACCCCACTGCAGCCCTGACCCTTGATGGGGTGCCTTGACAGAGCAACTGGGAAGGCCTTTCACCGTGCCCTTGCCCACCTGCCTGGACAGTGTAGGTGTGTGTCCTCCTGTAAGGAACAGCAGAAATTTGGGTCAAGGGCAGTGAAGTGAAACCACTCTCTCTGGTCTAGGCCTTTAGAGCCTATGATGTCAGGTAAAGAGAGCCTCCAGGCCTTCCTTGAGGCCACCCAGAGCCTTTACAAAACATTCCCAGTCCCTGTAGGCCTTTGGCCTTGCAAGTGTGAAATGAAAAACTTGAGAAAAGTCAGAGCCTTGGATGCTTGGTTGACATGCAGGACAGATCCAATGATGATGACACAATTATTGAGTGCTTCCTGTGGGCTTTGCCTCTTACACTGCATCATCAAAGCAACCCCACAAACAGTCATTTATCCCCACTTTACAGATGAGTAAACTGAGGCTGAGGTACAGTGGGCACCTGCCCAAGGTCCTCAGATGGGAACTTGCAAGAAATCTGGTGGGAAGCTGGGTGTGGGCTGACAGCAGCCCCATGTTCAGCTCTGTGGGTGGTATGGGAAACACCGCAGTGCAGTGTAACAGTTCCAGAGGTAAGAAGGCAGGTAGGGTCAGCAGACAGAGGAAGTCACTTACCTGTGCATGGTACCACTCTGGGCTCCCACACTTTGGAGCAGACTCTTCCATGCTTTGGTGCTCAGGTCTGCCTACTTGTGGGCTCTCCCCGCCCTCCACCCCAGCAGCTCTCTGCACCTTTCAAGCCCAGTCCTGAGCTTTGGTTGGGTGAATCCTCTCTCTATACATCCCTGTGGGCACCTGTCTCTTTCTCATTACACTGTGTCCATTTATTAGTCCCCTGCCATTGGTCTGTGAAACCCTGGTGGAGGCAACCAACTGTCTCACTGATTCCGGCCCTGGCACTGTGCCAGGTTTACCACGTGGTAGGGTTCTATAAAGATTTGTTAGAAAATGAATTTAAAAAGCGAAGAAAGGCACTGAAAGAGAGGGAATAGTGACATCTCTTGACCATGTTGGGGCTCCCAGGCAGCTAGGTGGACAAAAAGACAAAGTGTCACAGACCCCACAGCTGGGCTGGAAAAAAAGATCCTCACTGGCACTCAAGAGGCTGGTTAAGAGCTCAGCTTCACTCGAGCTGGTTAAGAGCTCAGCTTCACAATGAAAAGAGAAGCCAGATATCCACCTGGGGACCTGGGATTAATTCTTTGTCCTCCTGAGTGTCAGTCCTCTGGGTAGCAACAATGGGAATGTTAAAAGGATTCAACTGCACAATACCCATGAAGTGCTTATTTGGCCTTGCATGTACTTAGCACTCAAAAAATGGTAGCAATTATTGTTTTCTATTAAATGTGGTGTTGAAGGGGCTATGCCTGTGCATGCTGTGAATCAGTTGAGCAGTGCCAGGGGCTCTCCCTTCTCTCCTTTTCGGATGTGGTTGGTTGTCCCTGGCATCAGCTTTATCCTTGCCCCTCAGCCCACCAAAACCAAAGCGAAGAACACACCAGTGTCTGGGTGGGTGGGCTGGCCTGGTTTGGTGTGACCTGATCATCTAGAGAGGCAGAGTTGGCTTCTCAGAGTTTCAGTGGAGTGACCAAAGTATGTCAAGAAACTAGAAGAAGGCTAGGAAGTGCAGCCCAAGTGGAAATGAAAGAGTTGATCAACTTTCCTATCAGCACAGAACTCTTCTCTGGAACCATGACTAGGGTCATGGCCCTGAACCTCAGACTAATACCAAGTGCTGTTGGATTTGTAGTTTTTTTGAATCAGAGGTTGCAATCGGCAGCCCACAGGCCAAGTTGAGCCCACAGATGTATTTCATTTGGCCTACAGAACATTTAAAATAATTGGCTCATGAGTAGGGTGCTGGCGAGGGTGGCAGGTTCAAACCTGGCCCCAGGCTGAACTGCAACAACAACAAACAAATACGGACAGGTGTTGTGGCGGGTGGCTGTAGTCCCAGTTACTTGGGTGGGTGAGACAAGAGAATCGCCTAAGCCAGGAGCTGGAGGTTGCTGTGAGCTATGAAGTCAAGGCACTCTACTGAAGGTGACAAAGTGAGACTCTGTCTCTAAAAAAAGAAAAAATAATACAATAAATAAATAAATAAATAAAATAATAATAAATTTGAATTCATGGCCAACATTTTAAAATGAAGAAATTTCATATTTAAAAAAATCCAGATTTTTGGCTTCTCTTTAAAAAAATCAGATGATCCAAAGATTTGGCAGTAGAGGGCCCACATTTCCACAGGGCAATAGTGGCTGGAAGTAGAACAGTGGGATACTTGTCGGGATCTGGTAGCTGCTGTAATAAACAACCCTGAGCTGTCAGTGGCATGTTGTAAGAACTGTTATGGAGCCAAGCATGGTGGCACATGTCTGTATTCCCAGCTACTTGAGAGGATCACTTTAGCTTAGGAATTAAAGGCTACAGTGACCTATGATCATGTCACTGCACTCCAGCCTGGGCAACACAATAACACTCTCTTTAAAAAAAAAAAAAAAATTATTACAGATTTTACATCTAGTAAGATTCTGGGCTTTTTTACCCACAGCAAGTAAAAATCTGCTTAGCTTGCTCACCTGAATTAGAAGGGCAGAGCAGAAGTACAAGGGAACGGAGTGGTGGGAAATGTTCATCGTGCACCAGTTTGGTGATTTGCTCAGCAAAACTCATGTTGGTGTGATATAAACAACTTCTGCTTCTTCTAGGGGCCTGCCACAATATTTTCTTTTAAGTGCTACTCACGCCTGAAATACACTTCTGGTTTTGAAATGTGGTTCTCAGCCCATGTACATATACAAACCACTCACTCCCTTACTAAGAGTTCTGTTTTTCTGTTCTTTAATGTCAATTTTCTAAGTGCATGATGTCAGCCCAGATAGGAGACCTGTCAGGCCAGTGTGGACTGGAGGCATCCCCTTGGAGAAGTCAGCATGATGACAAGAGTGGACTTTAGCATTGGAGACTTGGCATTGTCTTTAGGCAATTTTGGTGAGGCTATGTTAATGTCTCTGCTCTCCAGAGCCCTGACATCTGTTTGCTTTTTACATTTTCTCTTTTTTCAGTTATTAACTTTATAAGTTTTGCTGCAAAAATAGTGAATCCAAAAGTAAAATAGCTTCTCTTTGCCAATGCCATAATATTAGGACAAAATTAGTAATTTTCTCTGCAATTCTTCTCTACCTCTCACTCAATATAGAGGCATTCATTCTCAACAGCCTGATGGATGGTGAGGCCTTCAAATGGGGTATAAACTTTCTTCACATTCCAGGAAACTAAAATCCATACACACTTATATGAATATGTATTGATAAATAGTTTATTTAGTTTTACAAAAATTACAATATGAATATGTTCTAGAGATCTGCTATACAACATAGTATGTATCTTTAGTTTACAATATGATATTGCACACCTAAAAAATTTTAAGAGTGTAAGTCCTATGTTAAGTGTTCTTAACACACACACACAAAAAATGCAAAGGGACACAGGATGTTTTTGGAAGTGATGGATATGTTTATTACTTTGATTCTTGATTGTGGTGATGGGTATCACAAGTGTCCGCATATGTCCAAGCATCAAATTGTATACATTAAATACATGCAGTTTTTTTGTACACCATTTATACTTCACTACATCTTTAAAAAACAAACAAAAACACCCAGACCATCAACTTTTCTCACTTACTGCATTCATGATTACTTCAGATCAATAAGTCAATCATTCCTTTAATGGCTGCCCAGGATGCCATGAAGTAGATGGCTACTCATTTGCTAAACCATCCTGGCTGGTAGATGTTTCAAATGTTGTCATTAGAACTCCCTGACAGAGGAAGGGAGGGAGTGAGTGTCATTATGATTTTATAATGGGAGAAACTGAGGCACAAAGAGGTTGAAGTGGCCAGGTTTAAGGCTCTGGTTTAAGGCTCTTACCAGTTCCTGGTAAATGTAGGGCAGAGGCCTCTTGCACTGCTCTTGGTTTATGCTGCCACAAGGTGTCACTGTTGAAATTTGGTCCAGCACAGCCTCTGTTGACAAACTGCACTTCCTTACCAAGATAAGGATCCTCACAGGAACCTAACTATTCTGCCAAAGATTAACTTTGAATTACAGGGAGGTGGTTTCTGAGAAAGTTATGGACTCTGTGAAAATCTAGCTTCTCATAAATGATCATTTTGTGCACTGAGGTCTCAGAGGGTCACCTAGGTTCTGTCTCACTTGTCACTTTTTCACCCCCAAACTCAGCATCATGTCTAAGGGAGACCAGGGGAGTGATTCTTCATAGAACAAAGGCAGTTGACTTCAAGATGACTTTCAGACATGAAATTCTACATGAGTTACAGAAATCTAAACATGGCTTTATATATTCATGAACACGAGTGGTTTAAATGAACACAAAAATGTCTTGCTTATTCAGACACATGATCAGCTTTACCCATTTAAGTGTAAACAGAGCCTGAATTCAAAATTCTGCTCATTTAGTTTCTGGTGCAGCATGTGCCAAACTGGTTTCATAGCTCTGTGGCATCTCCAGATTTGAAACAGAGGTGAGGGTTTTGAGATTCCTGTGGAATCTTTCAGGCTTAAAAATAACAAAATAAAATATCAAGCACTTCGCTATACCTGAATATACATCCTTGGCACCAGGTGTAATGCATTTTTTGCATAAATTATATCTATTGAGTGGTATGTAAGTTGCCTTTTTCTAAAGCACATTCTTCACCTGATGCAGAAGCTAGTGCATGTGGAGGTGTAGGGAGTGAGGGTCAGGTGGGGGTGGATGAAAATGGGCTCTTTCCTAGAGTGATTTCACAGAGGAGTGCTGCTCTACTCTTCAGATGGAAAGGGAAAGACAGGAACATTTGGATCAAGAACTCCACACTCTTCACAGATACTGGCTTACCTGCCCAGGAGAAGTCGTCTTTGTTTTTTTTTTTTTTTTTTAGACTGACTCTGTCACCCTGGGTGGAGTGTCATGGCGTCATTGCAGCTCACAGATACCTCAAACTCTTAGGTTCAAGGGATTCTGTTGCCTCAGCTTCCCAAGTAGCTAGGGCTACTGGCATTGGCCACCATGTCCTGCTAGCTTTTTCTATTTTTAGTAGAGACAGGGTCTCACTCTTGTTCAGGCTGGTCTATAACTCCTGAGCTGGAGCAGTTGGCCTTGGCTTCCCAGAGAGCTAGGGTTACAGTCATGAGCCACCGTGCCTGGCCATTTTGGGACATTTTAAATAGAGGGGAACATACGTGCTCTTTTTTGGTGATTCTTCAAAACGAAATGAATGGACACTCTGGTGGAAAAAGAAAACAATCAACTTAATTCTGGATTGTTCCAATTTTCTGTGTTCTAAAAGATTATCTTTGGGTTTGAATGGGGGGGAGGTTGGAGGTAATTCTGGAAAAAAAATTACACATGTAACATAATCATCTTGTAGAAAATCCAAACAATGTACAGTACAAGTTAACAAGGTAGGAAGTGGAAGGCATCGTTCTAACAGCTTCCCTATTCTACTTCTCTCCCAAGAGGCCAGAACTGTAATATTATTTTGATGTGTACCCTTCTATCCCCTGGCGACTCAATGCAAGGTGCTCCTTTCTGGGTTTAGAATGTGGCTTTAGAATATGGCTCTAGTTGGGGGAGAGGGGGTGGTTCTCAAAGTGAGGTCCAGCATCTACATCCTTGGGGATCCTGTCAGAAACACAAATGACCAGGCTCCACCGCACAGTTACTGAACCCAACAATAATGTAATGAAAAATAATAAAATACATGTTATTTAAAAAAAAAAAAAAAAAAAGAACCCAGCAGTCTGTGTTCCTCAAGCCCTCTAGGGGTCGCTGCTGCACGCTCGCAAGTGTGGGAACCACTGTGGCGGGGTGGGAAGTTTATCTCTTGTAGCTCCTGCCGGCTCCGACTCTCCAGGTCGGTGCTCGGGTCTGTCTTGCTCTCCGAACAACGCCCCGGGTTCTGTTCCACCCAGCACACTTTTAATACTTCCTCCAGGCCGGGCACCTGTCATCCTAGCACTCTGAGAGGCTAAGGCGGGAGGATCGTTTGAGCTGAGGAGTTCCAGACTAGCCTGAGCAAGAGCGAGGGCCCTTCCCCCAAGCCCGTCTCCAAAAAATATTTAAATTAGCCGCGCCTGGTGGCGGGCGCCTGTAGTCCCAGCTACTCGCGGAAAGACAGGCAGGGATCGCTTGAGCCCATCAGTTTGAGGTTGCAGCGAGTTAGGCTGACGCCACTGCACTCTACCCAGGGCGATACGAGTTTTAGGTGAAGCTGGTTTTGAGATTCGGCTCCACACCGGTCCTGGCGGGTGCGGTCATTGCATTGCATCTTTAAAGGCATTCAAGCAGCCAGTGGGGCATCCTTTGGTGAAGCACTGGACACCTGTGCGGTGAGACGTTGACCCAGACCGCCTCTACTGTCTGCTCTCCGAGCTGCTTCACAGACGCCGGTGCTGGCTACATACCTATTTTACTGAGGGGCAAACGGAAGCTCAGAGCGAAAGGTTTAGATTTCCACGTCAGTATTGCTTCACGTCTGGGCAGAGCTTATCTCTCAAACGCAATGCCTTCAGTGGATTTCCTTTTAAAAATAGCAAGCCAGACAGACACCAGCTGACTCTGGGTGTGGGCTGGGTATCAGGCAACGGTAGTTCTTTCATTTGAGTGGATAAAATTAGAGTCTAATGTTCAGAAAACTGTGAGGCGGCCCTTAAGCCAAGTGCCACCAACTGTAGATCTCCTTGCCCGAAGGATGTTTGGCCCTCGCTGGGGTCACGCTGTGCAGGTGACCCCTTCGAACCTTGGACTTTGCGACCTCGCCCACTCAGAGCCCAGCGGCCCAGTAGCGCCAAGCTGGACCACCCGGACTCTCACCCTGCGAGTGAGGGAGTAGAGTTTGAACCCAGATTGAAGGAAAACAGTTGGCCCGATCTGCAATCCAGAAGAAAGGATCTAAATGCCGTCTGGAAGGCGTAGATTCTTGATGACCGCTCTGGAAACCTGTTTCTCACCGCCCCAAAAATGTCCGCCACTAACCCCACAGAAAGACGGCTTCAAGGCACGGACGGGGTTCGAACCCGTGATCTTCGGTTTACGAGACCGACGCCTTACCACTTGGCCACCGCGCCTGCGTTACAATGGCGGCCGGGCGAACCTCTATCGTGGGTCTGCTCCCGGGAGCTCGCCCCGCGGGCACGAGCGCGTGCCCGCCGGCCCTCGCGCGGCCCCGCCCCCTCGCGGCGGTCAGCAGGCGGTGCTCCTGCGGGCGCGCGCCGGCCGATCCCGGCGAACAGAGGGACTCGGGAGCGCGGCCAGAAGCCGCCAAGTTCCCAGGAGCAGCCGGGGCGGTGTCCTGGAGTCCCTGCGCGCAGTTGGGGCAGTGTCCCAGAGCCTCGGCCGCCTCCTCAGGAGGCGTATTTACTTAAGGCGTCTCGCAGTTGGGGTTCTAACCCCAGCTCCACTGGAGACTGAGCGACCTTGGGCGGCGCCTCGCGAAGCCTGTTTCCCCTCTAGAGTGAGGCACCGAGAGACTGAGGCGGGGCTACGGCTTGCCTTGCACGGAGTACAGGCTCAGCAAGGGTTGTTGAATGAACGCGTTAAGTTTTATAAAATAAAACCCCCAAATCCCTTTTTCCCTCCAGGGTGTGCCCTGTCCCAGGACCAGCAGCATCACCAGGGATTTCGTTAGAAATGCAACTCGGGGGTTGGAGCCCAGTCCTGGGGATTTTACCAGCCGTCCAGGTGATGCCGATTTTCCAGTAAGTCTGAGCCCCAAGGATTTAGACAATTTATATGCTTATTCACGTTTATAGATCAAACGTGCCCTTTTATTTTCCTACAAGTGAAACTTTCCATTCTTTGCACTTTTATTTTTCATGAATTAATATATAATGTATTAATTCAATAGCATGTGGTACATAATACATTATAAACAAAATTGGTAGCATATATTATTTGATGAATATAACGATTTCTATCATTCGTTAATGTGTTGTGTAATATTAACAAAATAGTGAATTGTGTGTATGTTCTGAAATATGTACTGGTATATCACAACTGACTTAATCTGTTTCTGGGAGCTAGGCATTGGGTTATCTGCAGCTTTTTTTTTTACCATCAACATACTCTGCTAACATTGTCTCAACCACCAGTATGAACCACGCAACATCATACTGATGAGCGTATGTAGGGATGTATTAAGAATGTCCACAACCCACCAGCCAGGTGTACAGGCAGGAAACTGAACAATACCAGGAAGTTGTGTTCACTAGTGGCTTTAGTCTGAGTTTGGGCAGGTGAGTGGAAAGTCATGCATTATCCTTGTTTTCAGATGATATGGTCTTATATCTGCAGAAACCAAAAGACTCCAGAAAAGACTATTAGAACTGATTAACAAATTCAGAAAAGTTGCAGGATACAAAATCAATATATAAAAATAAGTAGCGTTTCTTAGGCCAGCAGTTAACAATCTGAACAAGAAACTCCAATTTACAATAGCTACAAATAAAATAAAATACCTGTGATTAAACTTAACTAAAGAAGTGAAAGATCTCTGTAATGAAAACTATAAAATATTGATAGGAGAAACTGAAGAGGACACTCACACAAAGGAAAGATATACTACCATGCTTATGGATTGGAAGAATCAATATTGTTAAAATGTCCATACTACCCAAAGCAACTTACAGATTTAGCACAATCTTCATCAAAGTACCATTGACTTTCTCCACAGAAATAGGAAAAATAATCCTAAAATTTATATGGAACCACAAAAGACCCAGAATGCCAAAGCCATCCTAAGCAAAAAGAACAAAGCTGCAGGACTCACATTACCTGACTTCAAATTATACTATAGAGCTGCAGTAACCAAAATAGCATGATACTAGCAATAAAAGAAGACACATCCAATGGGACAGATCCAGAATCCAGAAATAAATCCACACATCTGTAGTGACGCATCTATCTTTGACAAAGATATCTTTGCTGAGAACATAAAGTGACAGTGGGGAAGGGACAGTCTCTTCAGTAAATTGTGCTGGGAAAACTAGATAGCTATACAGAAGAATGAAACTAGATCCTTATCTCTCACAATATAAAAAAATAAAATCGAAATGGATTAAAGACTTAAATTTAAGACTTGAAATTATGAAACTGCCAAAAGAAAACATCGGGGAAACACTTCAGGACATTGGTCTCAGCAAGGACTTCTTGAGTAATAACCCTCAAAGTATAGGCAACCAATGCAAAATTGGACAAATGGGATCACATTAAACTAAAAAGCTTCTGCACAGCAAAGGAAACAATCCACAAAGGGAAGAGACAACCCACAGAATGAGAGAAAATATCTATAAACTCCTTATCTGACAAGGGATTAATAACTAGAATATTGGCAGTGCCCATAGCTCAGTGGGTAGGGCACCGGCCACATACACTGAGGCTGGTGGGTTCAAACCCAGCCTGGGCCAGCTAAAACAATAATGACAGCTGCAACAACAAAAAAATAGCCAGGGGTTATGGCTGGTGCCTGTTAGTCCCAGCTACTTGGGAGGCTGAGGCAAGAGAATTGCTTAAGCCCAAGAGTTTGAGTTTGCTGTGAGCTGTGGCGCCACGGCAGTCAATTCACCCAGCACCATTTGTTAAATAGGGAATCTTTCCCCCAATTTATATTTTGATAGGCTTATCAAAGATCAAATGATGATAAGTGTCTGGGTTCATCTCTTGGTTCTCAATTCTGTTCCATACGTCTACCTCTCTTTTTTTGTGCCAGTACTGTTCTGTTTTTTGGGGGAGGGGGTACAATGTGCTGTACATTTGAAATATTTTCATCAAACTGGTTAACATAGCCTTCACTGCATTTTTTTAGTCATTGTGTTCAGACATTTATACTCTAAACTTAGTAAATTTAACATGTACCCTTGTAAAGTGCACTGTAGGTGTGGTCCCACCAATTACCCTCCCTCCATCCAGGCTCCCCTCTCCCCTCCCTCTCTTCTTTCCCCTTCTTGGGCTATAGTTGGATTATAGCTTTATTATGAAAGCTATAAATTGGTCCCATAGTAGGGCTGAGTACATTGGATACTTTTTCTTCCATTCTGGAGATACTTTGCTAAGAAGAATATGTTCCAGCTCCATCCATGTAAACATGTAAGAAGTAAACTCCATCTTTTTTTTTTTTTTTTTGGAGAAAGAGTCTAGGTAGATTTCTGTGGCATCACAGCTCACAGCAGCTCCAACTCTTGGGCTTAGGCAATTCTTCTGCCTCAGCCTCCTGAGTAGCTGGGACCACAGGCGCCCACCACAACGTCCGGCTATTTTTTTTGTTGCAGTTTGGCCGGGGCTGGATTTGAATCTGCCACCCTCGGTATATGGGGCTGGCACCCTACTCACTGAGCCACAGGTGCCGTCCCCAAGTCTCCATCTTTGTTAAGGCTGTATAATATTCCACAGTGTACATATACCACAATTTATTGATCCATTCATGGGTCGATGGGCATTTGGGTTCTTCCATGATTTGGCAATTATGAATTGGGCTGCAATAAACATTCCAGTGCAAATATTTTTGTTATAAAGTGATTTTTGGTGTTCTGGATATATACCTAGTAGAGGAATTGAAGGATCAAATGGCAGGTCTATTTTCGGATCCATAAGTGATCTCCAAGTTTATCTTTCCAAAAGGAATGTATTAGTTTGCATTCCCACCAGCAGTGTAGAAGTGTTCCCTTTTTTCCACATCCACGCCAACATCTCTGGTTTTGGGATTTTCTTTTCTTTCTTTTTTTTTTTTTTGAGAAAGAGCCAAAAGCTGTCACCCTGGA